>PVIA01008862.1:0-67171 GCA_004024845.1 Tonatia bakeri | reverse complement strand
TTTCTTTTTGTCCTTAGGCATTTCAGAAAGTAAGAATGTGTTCCATGTTTACTTTATCAAGTATGGTATAAAACAAAATATTTACAAAAAATCCCTCATTGAGCAGAATTCAACTGACTGAAATGACCAATTAAATTTTTTATCTAAAAAAGTACTTCAGTCACAAACAAACAAAGCAACAATGTGAATTTGCTTACAAGACTCTGAAAATTCAGTTAGTTGCACATTCCTTTCTGTTCCCATAGCTTTTTTTCATGTACAAATATGTAATGATATCCTGCTTTGGAGACAACCCAAAGTTGTAAATACTCAGGTCAAAACAAAAGAGGGAGCAAGTAGAGTAGCAAAGCCTAAACATGCTGCAGAATGACAATTAAAGGTGGGAATAAAACAGAATCAATTATTGGAAATGTAATTAGAAAATTTAAGTCCACCCCATTGAGGGTCAACTGGAAGTAATGTATTGTGTTTGTGGGTGTTTCCTGCCTATGTTCCTGATGCTTTGGTGAGAATGGAGTTCTACATTTAGTACCTCATAATCACAATATATAATAAGGCATTCTTTTTTAAAAAAAGATTTGATTTATTTCCTTTTAGAGAGAAGGGAAGTACAGGAGAAAGAGAGAGAGAAACATTGGCCTGCAACCCAGGCATGTGCCCTGACTGGGAACTGAACCCGGGACCCTTCGGTTTGCAGGCGGGTGCTCAGTCCACTGAGCCACACCAGCCAGGGCTAATAAGGCATTCTTAATGTGGCTCTCCAGCTAGTTCATAAGCTCTTAGAGGGCAAAATCAGGACATGCTTTTGAATGTTCACTGACCGTGACAGATAAAAGATCCTTCTATATGATTGTGAATGACTCATAACAAGTTTAGTTTCATTTCTTCCATTTTATACAATTTACCCTTGTAAATTTTTTAAAAGAGAAAGAATCTTCATGTTCTAGAAAACATGCATTTATGCTTATTTTATTTTATTTTTTAAAATATATTTTATTGATTATGATATTACAGTTGTTCCATTAATCCCCCTTCATTTCCCTCCACCCTGCACACTCTCTCCCACCCACATTCCCCCACTTTAGTTCATGTCCACGTGTCATTAGTTCTTTAGCTTCTACATTTTCCATACAATACTTGGCCTCCCATTGTGTATTTTCTATCTATTGTCTATGCTACTTTTTCTTTTTTTGTTTTATTTTTTTAAAGATTTTGTTTATTTTCTTTTTAGACAGACAGGAAGGGAGGGGGGAAAAAGGGAGTGAAACATCATTGTGTAGTTGCATCTCACAAGGCCCCCTCTGGGGACTTGGCCTGCAACCCAGGTGTGTGCTGTGACTCGAAATTGAGCTGATGATCCTGTTGATGACAAGCCAGCACTCAATGTATTGAGCTTCACTCTCCATGGCTTGTTCCTGATCTTAACAGGAAAGCTTTTAGTTTTTGCCCATTGAGTATGATGTCAGCTGTAGGTTTCTCACACATGGCCCTCATTATGTTGATGTATGCTCCCTCTACTCCCACCTTGCTGAGTGTTTTTATCATAAATGGATGCCATACCTTATAAGATGTTTTTCCACATCTACTGGTATGCTCATGTGATTTTGTCTTTCCTATGTTTATGCAATATATTATTTTGATTGATTTGCAGATATTTTACCATCCTTGCATCCCTTAGATGAATCTCACATGATTGTGGTTTATGCTCTTTTTTTAAATATTTTTATTGATTATGTTATTATACTTTTCCCAATTTTTCTCCCTTTATGCCCCCTCCGCCATGTCCCTCCAACCCTCCAGCATTTACCCCACTGTTAGTTCATGTCCATGGGTTGTACGTACAAATTCTTTGAGTCCTTTGTTTCCTATACAACTTTTTATCTCCATCTATTTTACACCTACTAATTATGCTTCTTCTTCCCTGTACCTTTTCCCCCATTCCACCCTTCCCCCTCCCCACTGAAATCCCTTAATATGATGTCCATTTCTTTTATTCTGTTCCTGTTCTAGTTGTTTGCTTAGTTTCTGTTTTCATTGTTTGTCTTTTCTTTTAGGTTCATTTGTTGGTAGTTGTGAGTTTGTTGTCATTTTATTGTTCATATTTTTTATCTTCTTTTTCTTAGATAAATCCCCTTAACATTTTATATAATAATGGGTGGTGATGATGAACTCCTTTAACTTGACCTTGTCTGGAAAACACTTTATCTGCCCTTCCATTTTAAATGAAAGCTTTGCTGGATAGAGTCATCTTGGATGTAGGTCCTTGCCTTTCACGACTTCAAATACTTCTTTCCAGCTCCTTCTTGCCTGCAAGGTTTCTTTTGAGAAATCAGCTGATAGCCTTATGGGCATTCCTTTGTAGGTAACTCTCTCCTTTCCCCTTGCTTCTTTTAGGATTTTCTCTTTATCTTTAATCTTGGGTAACTTAATGATGATGTGCCGTGGTGTGTTCCTCTTTGGGTCCAACTTCTTTGGCATTCTCTGGGCTTCCTGGAGTTCCTAGAGGTCTATTTCCTTTCCTAGATTGGGGAAATTTTCCTTCATTGTTTGTTCAAATAAGTTTTCAATTTCTTGGTGTTGTTCTTCTTCTGGAACCCCTATAATTTGGATATTGGAACGTTTCAGGTTTTCCCAGATGTTTGTAAGACTCTCTTCATTTTTTTCAACTCTTGTTTCTTCATTCTGTTCTCGTTGGATGTTTATTTTCTCCTTTTGTTCCAAATCATTGCTTTGTGTCCTGGTTTCCTTCCTATCACTGTTGTTTCCCTGAGAATTTTGCTTTATTTCACTTTGGGTATCCTTCATTTGCTCTTTCATTTTTCGACCAAGCTCAGTGAGATCTGTGAGCATTTTGATTACCAGGGCTTTAAATTTTCCATCAGATAGGTTGGCCATCTCCTCATCACTTAGTTCCGAGGTTTTGTTCTGTTCTTTTATTTCTTTGTCCTGGTGCAGCTGATAGGTTGCAAGGGGGCAGGGATCTAGGTGTTCACCTGGGCAGGGCAACCCTCTTTGCTGCACTGCAGCACTGCCTGTGGGAAAGGGCCAGAGAGGGAAGAGTGTGGCTTGTCTGCTCATCTCCAGTGCACTTTTCAACAGACTGTTGTGTGAGACTGGGAGTTTCTCCCAAGGAGGTAACCCCAGCCATAGGCCACAGTCAGGTCTGAGTCAAAGTTTCCCCCTTAAGTCAGCCCCTCCCATGCAGCCCACTGAGTTCAGCAGCCAGCCCCACACCCAAGGTCCGCTGGGTCGCTATGGTTTTTCTGAGTCAGCCTATGTGGCCTTCCGCCTTACTGGTCTGGTTGTTCTGGTTGATTTTTTCTTTAACTCCTTGGTTGTCGGAGTTCCATGCAGTTTGATTTTCTGGCATTTTTGGTTGTTTATTGATTTTAGATTCATTGTTATCCTCCTTTTGGTTGTGCCAGGAAGCAAAGGGTTTCTACCTATGTCTCCATCTTGGTCAGAACTGTGTATGCCCTTTTTACTGTGTTCCTGTGTGAAGTTTGCCAATATTTTGTTGAGCATTTTAGCGCTTACATTCATCAGCGATATTGGCCTGTAGTTTTCTTTCTTTGTTGTGTCTTTATCTGGTTTGGGGATTAAGATGATGCTGGATTCATAAAAAGTGTCTGGGAGACTTCCCTCCTCTTGGATTTTTTGGAATAGTCTGAGAAGTATAGGAGTTAGCTCCTCTTTACTTGTTTAGTAAAATTCTCCTCTGAAACCGTCTGTTCAAGAGCTTTTGTGTGCTGGGAGCTTTTTGATTACTGCTTCAGTTTCATCATTTGTTATCAGTCTGTTCAGGCTTTCTGCTTCTTCATTCAGTTTTGGGAGCTTATTTTTTGTTGAAATGTGTACATTCCACCCATATTTTCAAATTTCTTGGCATATAGTTGTTCGTAGTAATTTCTTACAAACCTTTGTGTTATTATTTTATCAGTTGTAATCTACCCTTTTTCACTTCTGGTTTTATTTATTTAGCTCTCTTTTTTTCTTGATGAGTCTGCTTAAAAGCTTGTTGATTTTGTCTGTCTTTTCAAAGAACAAGCTCCTGGATTTATTGATCCTCTGGATTATTCTTTTAGTCTCTGTGTCATTTCATTCTGCTCTGATTTTGGTTATTTACTTCCTTCTCCTCACTCTGGGCTTTGTTTGTTGTTGTTCATCCAGGTCTTGTATATGTAACATTAGGTTGTTTATTTGAAATGTTTCTGCCTTTTTTAGGTAGGTCTGTATTGCTATGAACTTCCCTCTCAGGACTACCTTCCCAGTTTTCCATAAGTTTTTGGACTGTTGTGATCATTTTGATTTGTTTCCAGAAATGTTTGATTTCTTCCTTGATCTTGTTATTAACCCATTCATTATTTAATAGCATGCTACTCAATCTCTAGGAATTTGAGTGGCTTTGAGTATTTTCCTCAAGGTTGGCTTCTGGTTTCAGGTTCTTATTTCTGAGAAAATGCTTGCTATGACTTCATTTTTTCTTGAATATATTGAGGCTTGTTTTGTGTCCTATCATGTGGTCTATCTTTGAAAACATTCCATGTGCATTTCAAAATAATGTGTATTTTTCTTTGTTGGGATGAAAGGTTCTATATAGTTCAGTTAAGTCCATTTGTTCTAGGGTATTGTTCAATGCCAAAATATCCTTGTTGATATTTTCTTAGGAAGACCTATCTATTTTTGACAACAGGGTGTTAAAATCCCCTCGTATAATTGTGTTGCTGTACATATTTTTCTTGAAGTCCTCCAAGATTTTGCTCATATATTTATGTACTGTTATGTTGGGTGCATGTATGTTTAAAATTTTTCTGACTTCTTGATGGATTATTCCCCTTAGTATTTTAAATTGTCCTTCTGTGTCTCTTTTTATGGCCTTTGTTTTGAAGCCTATTTTATCTGATATAAGTGTTGCTGCCACAGGTTTTTTTATCCTGTCCATTTTCTTGGAATATTTTTTTCCAACCCATCACTTTCAGTCTGTGTGGGACTTTTCTTCTGAGGTGGGTCCCTTGTAGGTAGCATATGTGCAGTGATGTTTTCTCATCCATTCATCTACACTGTGTTTTCTGATTGGAGCATTTAATCCATTAACATTTAAGATTATTATTGGTAGGAAATTGTTCATTTTTCCCTCTTTGTACTTTTATTTTCTCTTTTCCACTGTATATTTTCATCTTCTTAAAGCAGTTCCTTTAACATGTCTTGCAATGCTGGTTTGGTGGAGGTGGATTCTTTTAACCTTCTTTTGTCTGGCAAACTCCTTATATCACCTTCCAGTTTAATTCAGTGCTTCCTGGGTAGAGTAGTCTTGGTTGCAGGCCTTTGCCTTTCATTACTTGGAATATTTCTTGCATTCCCTTCTGGCTTGTAGTGTTTCTGTTGAAACATCAGCTGCTAGCCTTGTGGGAGCTCCCTTGTATATTACTCCCAGTCTCTCTCCTGCTACTGTTAAGATTCTGTCTTTGTCTTTAAAACTTGGCATTTCAATTATGATGTGTCTTAGAGTAAGCCCCTTTGGGTTCATCTTTACTGGTACCCTGTGTGCTTCCTAAACTTATATGACTTTTCCCCTCTCCATGTTCAGAAAGTTTTCTGTCATTATTTTTTCAAACATGTTTTCTATCCCATGTTCTTTTTTATTTTTCTGGCATTCCTATGATTTGAATGTTATAGTGTTTCATGTTGTCTCACAGTTCCTTTAAACTATCTTCATATTTTTTAGCCTTTTTTTGTGCAGTTGCTCTACCTGTGTATTTCTTTCTACCTTGTCTTCTACCTCATTAATTTGGTCCTCTGCTTCATTCAGCCTGCTTGTAATTCTTTGTAGTGTATTTTTTATTTCAGATATTTTATTCTTAATTTATTCCTAGTTCTTGTTTATATTTTCTATTTCTTTTTTCATTCTGTTGTATTTCCCACTGAGTCACTCGTAGTTATCAGTGAGTTCCTTCAGCATCCTTATAACCATTCCTTTTAAATTCTGTATCTGATCAGTTGCTTGCCTCCATTTCATTTAGCTCTTTTACTGGCGAGTCTTTCATTCCTTTTTATTGCAGGTATTTTCTTTGTCTCCCCATTTTAGGTGAATCTTTTTGTTTGTTTCTGTGATTGCTGATTTTCTGCTTTACCAGCCATCTTTAGAGGATGAAATTCTGTGGTAAGAGTCCTGCCAGACTCAGTGGTGTGGTCTCTTTGACTGCCTCATCTGGATGTTCTATGTTTGCCCTTTCTTCCATTTGTGTGGGCAGTCTTGTTTTACTTGAACTTTACTTGTTGGTGGCTCCTTTATTGCTGGGTTCTCCCCTCTAGTGTGTTTGGTGGTATTCACCCACCTTGTCTTGTATGCTGTTGCACAGGTGTTTGTTAACAAAGCAGTATTAGTCAACAACCAAACCTATGCCAGCAAAATGAACCCTCTTATCATATCAGCACTCTTGACCACAACAGAACTAAGATTAATAAATGTGAATGGAGATTGCATATATTATATGAGATGACATAGAAAATATGAGATGACTATAAGAGGAGAAATGTTGTGTGATAAGAAAGAGGGTATTTGATAAGACATGGAATAGAACTGAGGCAAATAAATGGAGAGAGAACAAAATTTACAATCTAAGTATAACATCAAAGGGCTATGGGACCAGTGGAGTAAGAAAGGGGCAAAATATAATATGAAATTTGAATTAAAATTGAAAAGGTACTGGACCAATGGGAGCAAAATTGCAGAAAATTCACAGCAGTCAATAGCAATGCCAGTTCAATGAAATTTAATGAAGATGGAACAGGAATGAAAATATTGTCAAAAAGCGAAAAGTGAATATGAGGTGTCTAAAGTAAAGAAAAATGATTTTGAGAATGTGGAAAGCAAACTAATAAGAGTAAGGAGCAAAACCCAGGTTGAGAGAGAGGAAACAAGAAAGAGATGGGGGAAAAGGGAGAGAGTAAACAAGATTAAATTCTTTTCTCAATTGATCAGAGTCAGGGTGAAGGTGAAATAGAGTAAGACTGCAGAGACTATTCTATGGAATTTAAAGTACTAACAAGTAGTGAACAGACAGGAGATCCTCTGGAGAAGTGTAGCAATGACTACGATATTTCACTCAACTAGCCAGTTTTTATGAAAGGTGCAATAAGCTAGGTGGTGAAATTCAAACCCCATATGATCTCACCTATAGATGGAACCTAATTAACAAAACAAAGAAGCAAACAAACTATAATCAGAAACATTGAAATAAAGGACAAACTGGCAGTAACCAGAGGGGAGTGAGGAAAGGGATAATGGAGGAAAATAGGGGAGGGGACGTCAAAAAACATGTATAAAGGACACATGGACAAAGCCAAAGGGGGTAGGTTTGAGGACAAGAGGCAGGGACAGGTTGGGCAGTGGGGCGTGGTGGGAATGAAATCAAGAAAACTGTCCTTGAACAACAATTAAAAATAAGATATTTCTTAAAATAAAAAATAACCCCCCAAAAAAAGTTGGAAAGGAGATAAGACTCTTATTACAAGGAGAAAGAAATGTGAGTTGACTTTAAAAAGCAGAGTGCTTATGTGAAGTTAGGTAGTGAGTTCTAGTAAGAGTAAGGTATAGAAAATTAATGTAGTGTGTGAGAGAATAAAGTTCACCACAACACCAATAAAGCTCAGGAAGATGGCAAAATAGATTAAGGCCAGGGAAAGATGCTGTGTGGGATTTGGAATAACAATAGTATGATAAGAAATATATAATTTTAATAAAAAGAATAAAAAGTAAAAGAGCAAAAGTAGTGCATTATTAGACTATGAGTGAAGTGGAAGAAGAAAAATTAAAATGCAATATGAAAGGGAAAATGAAGTAAACAAATCAAACAATAAAATCAAACAAATAAACAAAGCAAGAAGACCTAATTAAATGGAAAGAAGAGAAAAAACATGCAAGTTCTGAAGGATAGCAAAGTGGAATTTGTCTCAGCTGTTGGTGTTCACCTTCTGACTTCTTTCTGGATCATCTCCGGTTTTCTCACAACTCCAAGTCTCATTGTCTTACTTGGCCCTTTTTAAATGTCCTCTGCAACCTTTGGCTTCCAAACATCATATCAGTGGGAATTCTGTTGGCTGTTCACTCTGTTCTTCAGAAGATTGGCTAGGTGTCCATGTTGGTTGCACAAGCAAGTGTGTTCAGGTCTCACTTACCTTGCCACTATCTTCCCAACCTCTACAGCAGTCACTCAGGTCCTCCTTGGAAACCATGAAGAGTCTACTCTTTTCCTTCCTACCAGCCAGATAAAGAACTATCTCTCTATGCCACACAGGCCCCAAATAAACTGTAAGAAAGTACAGCACATGCACAAAGTATGTAAGGTTCCAGCTTTGGTAGGGTGCTTTGTGTTGGGTGCGTTTTTCAAAAGTCTTGTCCTTATTTGTAACCAGTGATATATCTATGCTAATGTAGTTATTATAATGCTATATATTGTAATGCTAATTTGGCCAACAACACAGTCTAGATCCTCCTAAAAGAACAATAGTAGTAATTGCTCTTATTTATTAAGTGCTTATTGTGTACAAAAACATTTAATATGGATTATCTCATTTAATCATCTCAGTAATGTTGTGAAGTATTATTACCAACCTATCATCTTAATCAATTACTCTAGTATATTGCACTGACTCCAGAAAGGCTTCATCATGTGATGCTGATGTCTCACAGCAATGTGCCTCAGATGGGAGGAACGTAATCATCTCAGTATAAATCATCATCACTCCTGGAAAGGCATTTTAAAATGCTTCTAGGTATGGTTTTAGCTTCCTCAGTGAAGAATAACAACTTTGCTTTTTTGTACTTTTGTCTCATGAAAAGATAATGCTTCATATTGTTAACACTGCTCAATAAAATGTCATAGATTCTGAAAACCTTGTGGCTAGACCACAATGGTATTTATATGGAAACAAGGAAGAGTTTCTATAAAAAAGAAAAATACAACTGGAACACAGTTGTTGGACTTTCTCTTGCAGCTATAGCTCAGTCCCAGTCAATGAATCACTTTGAAAATTCTGCAGGAATTAATGGAAGTGAAAATAATTGCTATAAGGCAAGTAGTTTTGTGGGGGGGGGTGTAGGGGGGTACATGTATATAACATAGGAGTGTGAACATGTGCTTCAAATTGTCTGTGTAAAGTCATTTTCTGTTGTTTTTCTTTTGATTAGTAAATGATGAGTTAGAATACAAATTCTGGTATCTGGAAACATACATTTAAAATGTGCTGGTTTAAGTTACCTCTGACCAGGACAAATTTAGTTTGTATGAGATACTGGATATCTTCCTGGAAAGCCAGTTCAGCCCTGACCAGTGTGGCTCAGTTGCTTGGGCATTGTCCTGCAAGTGAAAGGTCGCCAGTTCAATTCCTAGCAGGGGACATACCTGGGTTGTGGGTTTGGTCCCCTCCTGGGGCACAAGTGAGAAGCAATAGATCAATGTTTCTTTCTCACATCCATATTTCTCTCCCTCTCTTTCTCCTCCTCTCTCTGAAAAGAAAAAAATAAAGATACTTCAATTGTGTTTCAGTTACACCAAAATGAATTTGGTGAAAGGCACCAAATAATTTATTAGCAATGCTTGTTGAATTTAGAAACAACATTCTGAATTCTTCTGTAAACTTTGACAACTTTTTCTCTCTTTGATATTTCTCATCAGTGGGTATAACAAGGCTGAAAATGGAAAGGCTTGTGCTGACAACTGATCTCTTGGGTAGCAAGATATGTACCATGGACCAGTGAAAGGTTCTCAGCAAATTGATAAGTTTGGCAAGTTTGTTTTTGCTGCCTTTTCATTCCCTTTATTTTGTTTCTCCCCCACTTATAATCTTCTTGTCATATCCTTTTGATGACCCCTTGTCAAGTCCCTAGACTAGTGCAACTGTGCACAGCTGGGTAGATTGTGCACTTCACAAGAGCACTGTGCATAAAGAGGGTACCAGTTACATTGAATACATCAAAGGTTTGTACATTTTTCACAATTTTCTGAAAGATAGCAGTAAAATTTCTTATTTTAAACAAATCAGTATACTATTAACTTTTTCTGAGAGTTAAGAATATTTCCTCAGTAAAAGGAACTTTATAGTTTTTCATTTGCATAAAAACACTGTTTTAACTAATAGCAGCCCTGGTCTACATTTTTAGTTTCCCCCAACTGCTCTTCCATAACACATTATAATTCTGAAATTCTTCTACATTCCTCATGACCCTTACACAGTATGCAGTCAGCCCTCCATATCTGTGGTTTCACATCTGGGGACCAAAAATATTTGAAAAAACAAAAGGAAAGGTCTGTTGTTGATGATGTGTATTATGTAGTTAGGTCTATGGTGATTGCGTCTGCACTGAATATAGACAGACTTG
This sequence comes from Tonatia bakeri, assembly GCA_004024845.1. Classification (NCBI taxonomy): domain Eukaryota; kingdom Metazoa; phylum Chordata; class Mammalia; order Chiroptera; family Phyllostomidae; genus Tonatia; species Tonatia bakeri. The sequence continues at coordinate 56,790 of PVIA01008862.1, read as the reverse complement.
TCATTATTCCTTAAATAATACCGTATAACAACTATTTACATAAAGTTTACATTGTGCTAGGAATTATAAGTAATATGGAGATGATTTAAAGTATAAGGGAAGATGTATATAGTTATTTATATACAAATATTATAGCACTTTATATAAGGGACTCAAGTATCTATGAATTTTGGTATTCAAGGGGTAGGGGGGCCCTGAAACCAATTCCCCAGTATATGGGAATATAACCCATTACTAAGTCATGCTAACTGAGTTGATTTCAGGAACTTTAGCAGGTAAGTGAGAGAGACACAGTGAAATGTATCTCACCTAGGATTAGATTATAAAGTCAGCATGTATGGTCAAAATTAGTCTTAAGATACCTTAAGAAGACATCATGTTGAAAAATAATAAATAGAATCTTATTAAGTCTAATATGACCAGTTTCTCTGCCAGTATTAGAAGAGAACACTATTTTCATACCTGAGCATAGGTAAAGTCATTGGCTTATTGTCAAGGACTGTGGACTATAAAATAATGTATTTTTGAACACTTAGATTTGCATTTGGGATGTCAGGAAACTTAGATCCTAAAAAGCCTACAAAGCCACTGACTGAAGGATGAAAATAGTTCATTCTTGATCTAATTCTCAGTGGGTTACTGGCAGACAAAATTTCCTACACTCCTATACTAGTCCCTTTCTCTTTCTCTCTTTCTCTCTGTCTCTCTGTTCTCTCTCTCTCTCTCTCTCTCTCTCTCTCTCTCTCTCTCTCTCCCCCTTGTTCATTAGTATTGGTATTGCTATCAATTTTTAAAAGATGAAAATGCAACTTCAGCATATTTTTGGTCTGAATGGATATTTTAATAGTCCCCAAATCATGCAGGATTTTACACAGGAGTTTGTGTGGGATACAGGGACCAAATCAATGAAGATTTATTTGATTATTTCTATAGTGTTTATGATATATAAGCAAGGATGGGGCATGAAAAGGCTTCCTCAAGCCTTTAACATTTCTTTGCAGATCCTATCATCAGTTCTAAATCATGAAACACCACCATTGTTAGTTCCTCGAATATTCACTACCATTTAGAAAAACGCAATAAATAATTAAGAATTCTAAGAAGTGACACAATAGAGATCCAAGTTATGGGAGTAGGGAGATGGTGAAATTTTGGCTTGGAAAGAAATGCAGAGAGTGGTTAGTCTTCATTTTATAGGTTAAGACATAGCAGTTCAGAAATATTAGATTGATGAGTTATTTGTCTAAGGCCATAATTTAAGTAATTATCACAAATTTATTCCATCTTGTCTATTTAGTCATCATATGTTGACTATTTTGTATGTACCAGGAATGGAATAAGGCACTGGTGTACAAACACAAATATGAAACCTTGAGAGTCTTATGGCCTAGAAAGTGAGATACATATAAAAATGGCATTTTCTGTGCTATATTGAAATGGTAAGAAATGCAGGGGGATATATAGGAGTATAGGAGAAGATTACATTACTTAACCTGCAGTGGGACAGGCTGCCAGATATATAATATTTAAGGTAGAAGCTAATGAACAAATTACAATAAACCAAGAGGAAATTGGGGAGGTGAAAAAGGAAGAATGTATGACAAAAGACATGGTGTGTGTGTGTGTGGAAACTGCATGTAGTTAAGCCTTGTTGGATTAGGAGGATATATTGTCAGTCAGATTTGAGGGTAGGAGGGTAAGGCTGAAGATTATAGCAGAGACGATAACAATGAAGACACTAATATTTTAAGTTTAAAGGTTTGGTATTCATTCTCTCAAGTTTATTCAGAAATCACTCTTCTTGTGTTTTATATAAAATGTCTCAAAAATAGTTTGAAATATTTCTATAAATATTTTAATGTGTGTAACACATCACAGTCATAGTACTAAAGCTCCAATAACAAAACCAGTCTACTAAAAATAATAGTAAGAAAGATTTTGGAACCACATGAATTTTAGGATATATTAACCAAATCAGAGCCTTATCCAATTTAAAGTTTTCTTGGCTAAAAATACACAGGGTAATATTAGAGTAAGATGCAGGTACCCATGAGTAAATGTGACACAATACCTGTCACTATAGTCCTCACACAGCAAATTAGTTTATCTCCAATCTATGATAAAGAAATATGCTGTGGGAAAACAAATACAGGTAAATATTTCTTACATTATAAATAGATTATGTATATCTTTTATTTATCACATATTGTTTATTAGACTACATTATGGTAAAAAGCTTCTGCACAGACAAGGAAACAATCAACCAAGAGAAAAGGCAAACTAGACTTCTGGTTTCTGGTTCCACATGTAAGGAACTTGGAAGTCATCACTGTATCCAAACAATAAGTAGAAAGCTGAAAAGACCGAAAAATCAACAATTCCTTTTGGATCCATAGGAGAAGGGAAGACACAGGGCACACTGCAGTCTCCAGATTGAGAGACAGACAGGTAGTACAGGAAGTTGAAAGTTATTCAAGCAGAGACTCATGCATGGAAACCTCCACAGGAACCAGAGGGGCACTAAAATCCTTGAATTGATGGAAATATTCTGCATTTTTGATAAGGGTGTTGAACTGTACCCTTAAGATCTATGCATTTCTTTCTGTGTAAATTATTCCTCACTATAAAAATATACAAATTTTAACAGAATTTTGAATGCATGGAAAAATACTAAACTTATAATGCTAAATGTGAAAACAATTCAAAATTGTGCATAAAAATGATTCCATTGTGTGTGTGTGTGTGTGTGTGTGTGAGAGAGAGAGAGAGAGAGAGAGGAGAGTAAACACCGTGAAGAATTCACTAACATTTTGCAAACAGTGGTTTCAGTAGGATTGAATTATTTTGTCTTAACACTTTTCTATTCAAAAATTTCTAAAATGAGGTTACAGTGCATTTTATAATAAGAAAAATGGCTAAATATATAGCTATTGGATTTGAACTTTGGGTTGTTTCATGGTAAGCTAAGTCAGGGGCTATCAACCACACACTTCACTGATCCCTTAGCTCTCTGGGTTCCTGAGATAAAGGAAAATGAAATAGCACTAAGTGAACATTATTACTTGAACTTAATTAAACATCTGCATGCATAAAATTCTGTTTTTCTTCATTGGCTTTTGCCCCAGAAAACTGGATTTTAGGAGTTTGAGTCTCTCAGTTTATCCCTGTATATTTTGTTTCAAATAACATTTTAAAAACTCACCCTTCTATCTTGTCTGCATGTTGCTAATATATTAGTTATTCCTACCCCTTCTACTGGAACAATCTTGGGTTATGTTCATTCATGAATAACTATTTAATTATTATAATCTTGTGCCCTGGCTGGTGTAGCTCAGTGGATTGAGGGCGGGCTGCGAACCAGGCATCGCAGGTTCGATTCCCAGTCAGGGCACATGCCTAGGTTGCAGGCCATGTCCCCCAGCAGCTGCACATTGATGTTTCTCTCTCTCTCTCTCTCTCTTTCTCTCTCTCTCTCTCTCTCTCCCTTCCCTCTCTAAAAATAAATAAATAAAAATCTTTAAAAAAAAAACTCACCCTTCTATATTGCCTGCATGTTGCTAATATATTAGTTATTCCTACCCCTTCTACTGGAACAATCTTGGGTTATGTTCATTCATGAATAACTATTTAATTATTATAATCTTGTTATTTGTAGAGTACTGGCAGTATATCCAGAGCTATATAAACAAAGACATGTTCACTGACTAAAAGTCTTACTACTGAGCAAAAGAATACTCACTGACTACAAAGAACACACTTTGAGAAATGAAGGATTTCACTGTGGTGCTTCAACTATTATATTTGTGTCAAGTAGCAACCACTGCAATGAGGGTGTGGTCACTTAATCAATATTGCTTTTAGGACTTGCTTTTTTTTTTCCTTGGAGTGCTACAGAGAGTTTATGATCTCTCTTAGAAATTAAAGTGGAATTAAAGTTTGTAAATAATTTAAATATGGAGGAATTGATGTGGTCTTAATTTAATGTTAGTGCTACTTCTCAGCTTCATGGGAATTTTTTAAATGTGTAAGTACCTTCTTATGCCTAAATAATCTACTTTTTGAACCTCAGAAAGTCAGGGACTATACCTTCCTCATTTTTGTATCACCAGTGCCTGCTAAGCCACTGGTAGGAATTCAGTAGATACATGTTGATTGGCATAAAAATTGATTGTGGGAGCATTCTGATTTTGTGCTTAGTGTAGATTAACAGTCTTATTAGTAGACATTCCACATTTCTTTTCATATCCTTGATAAAGATATACTATAATATGTTTTATATGTATAGATCGCAATTTTTATATAAACATAATGGAAGCATAATTTTTAGATCATATATTATTTTATTTACTTGTTAATCCTAGGTACCCTACTAACTTCCCAGTCTTATATCCTGCTACCTAGAGAATGTTCATGTGATCAGATTCCTGCTAGTCCTCCATCTTACCCTGCCAGCCCTCTTTTGCTTCAGACTTTTCTTCACTTCCTTCTTAACATCAACCTTTCCTATTCAGTAGTTCTTCCACAGAATCCTACTAGTTGAGCATTAGGATAATAAATAAATCTGTGTTTTAACCTAAGTGGCTGATCATGGACATCCCTCCTTGTTAATTCACATGGTTTATGATTGATCTTGTAACTTCAGGCTCCACGCCTAGGCTAGTAGGGAAGGTATGTTTGTCTACCGTCCCTGAAATGACACCATGTGGGTAACTAGCAATATTCTGCTACTCTGACACCATTTGTCATTTGGTTAGTTGTACAGTTGTAATTCCCCATCTTCAGACCTGTCACTGCTGTGGCTCAGCATCTGAATCACAGATTTTGTGAAAAAATGTAAGAGGCAGGACACCAGTAAGCCTTTTAGTTGTTGTTTTAAAGATTTTATTTATTTATTTATTTATTTATTTATTTATTTTTAGAGAGAGGGGAAGGGACGAAGAAAGAGAAGGAGAGAAGCATCAATATGTGGTTGCTTCCGATGCAATCCCTACTGGGTACCTGGCCTGCAACCCAGGCATGGGCCCTGATTGGGAAAAAAAAACGGCAACCCTTTGGTTCACAGGCCAGCACTCAATCCACTGCACCATACCAGTCAGGGCTCTTAGTAGTTGTTTTTGAGTGGCCCATGTTTTTTATGGTCTTAGAGTGAAAAAATACATCCCCTCTGCTCTTAAATACTTATGTACACTTTTCTCATTAAGATACCAGATAAAATGGTTAAACAAATTAGCAACTTAACATAAAGTGTCCTTGATTACATTATGAGTCACTATTTATGGATGAAGGATAGTTCTCCTTGACATTTCTTCAGTAAATGAAAAGAACATGTAAAATCTGGTGTTTTGTTCAAATAACCTTGTGTATTGGGAAAGCTATAGAAAATTTTAGAAGAAGGTTAATTTTTTTCTGTCCCAGTTAATACTTAATTATTTGGAAAGCACCTTGTTTTCTGAATTTTGGCAGATATTAACACACCCATTCTGTAAGGGTCATTATAGTAAAATATAGTTTACTAAGTAATTCCCTAATTTGAATGTTTTCTGGTTTTTTAAAGGCATAACTTTGTGCAATCCAAGACAGAAAGTATGCTTCTACATACTGTTTATTATCACTTCTATTTTTATTATATTACAGCTATTATCATTAGAGGCTTTCTCTTCTAATAATATTTGTATTCTTCTGGGTTTCAGTTAGCTATTATTGTTTACTTAGAAAATTTTGATAGTACCATGTTGCAAGGTTTGAGGCTTCTTCTCTGGAACTGAATTTTGGGTTTAACTAAAGACTTTTTATCCTTAATCGAAAGCAGTAAGGTATGTGGGGACCCCAGACTCTGATAGAGCATTTTGTGGCCAAGACTGCCACTGGTCTCCAATATATGTCTTTCTCTTTATCCAGAGTATGTAGATACTAATCTTTATTGATTGTTTTATTATTCCTCATTTATTATAAGACAAGTAATTACTACCTATTATGTTCCAGGTGCCATACCAGGTGCTAATTATGCAGTGATGAAGTCATATTGCCTTCCCCAAAGTTTTCATAATTTAATTTAGTGTTTTTAGTAATTTTTATTTTTCAATTACAGTTGACATACCATATTATATTAGTTGTTGGTTTATGACTCAATGATTAGACATTTATATAACTTATGAAGTGATCATCTCAATAAATCTGACCCATCTCAACTCATCTGATACCATACATATTTATTATGATACTACTGACCCTATTCCCTACACTGAACTTTACATCCCCAAAACTATTCTGTAACTACCAAATTGTATTTCTTAATCCCTTCACCTTCTTCACCCATTCCCTTAACCCCTTCCCAACTGGCAAACCTCAAAATGTTCTCTATATCTATACGTCTGTTCTGTTCTGTTTGTTTTCTAGATTTCACAAATAAGTGGAATCATATGGTATCCATCTTCCTCTGTCTGATTTACATCACTCAGCACAATACTCTTTAAGTCCATCAATGTTGTTGGAGTTGGAAAGATTTCATTCTTATTTTTTTAATGGCTGAGTCATATTTCAGTGTATATATGGACCAGCTCTTTTTATCTATTCATCCATTGATGGACTTTGGTTGCTTCCATATCTTGACTATTGTAAATAATGCTACAATGAATGTATGGATGTTGGGTCCTTTGTTGTCTCTTGTTATAGCCTTTGATTTAAAGTCTGTTTTGTCTGGTATAAGTATTGCTACTCCATCTTTTTTATCTTGTTTTGTTTCCATTTTCATGACATATCTTTTTCCATCACTTAACTTTCAGTCTGTGTGTGTCTTTCAATCTGAAGTGAGTCTCTTGAAGACAGCATATGTAAGGATCTTGTTATATTACTCATTCAGACTTCATATGTCTTTTCTATTGTATTTTTCCATTGCCATTTATTCCCCTCATGCCCCCTTCCCCTGATCAGTCACCACACTATTGTCCGTGTCCATGACTCTTTTTTCCTTTTTGCTCAATCCCTCCACTGCCTAATCCCTCCTATAGCTGTCAACTTGCTTTCTATCTATAAGTTTGTCTCTTTTTTGCTTGTTAGTTCAGCTTCATTAAATTCCACATATGAGTGAAATCATGTGGTATTTGTCTTTATCTAACTGGCTTATACACTTAGCATAAGTTTCTTCAGGTCCATCTGTGTTATCACAAGGGGTAAAAATTTCTTTTATTTTATGGTAGATTAGTACTCCATTGTGTAAATGTTCCATATTTGTTTCATCCACTCATCCACTGATGAACACTTGGGCTGCTTCCAGAAATTGATGATTGTAAATAATGCTGCAATAAAGATAGGGGTGCTTATGTTCTTTTGAATCAGTGTTTTGGGTTTCTTTGGATATATTTCCAGAAGTGGGATCACTGGGTCCAAAAGCAGATCTAGTTTTAATTTTTTGAGGTGTCTCCATACTGCTTTCCACAGTGGCTGCACCAGTCTGCATTCCTACCAACAGTGCAAAAGGGTTCCCCTTTCTCCACATCCTCACCAGCCCTTGTTGTTTGTTCATTTATTGATGATAACTATTCTGACCAGTGTGAGTTGATATCTCTGGTTTTAATTTGTATTTCTCCAATGATTAGTCACATTGAGCATGTTTTCATATGTCTATTGGTCATCCATATGTCATCTTTGAAAAAGTGTCTATTCGGGTCCATTACCTACTTTTTAATTGGATTTTTTGTTTTTTTTGGTGTTTAGTTTCATAAGTTCTTTGTAAGTTTTCTATATTAACCCCTTATCAGGTGTATCACAGAATATAGGTTTTCTTTTTATTTTGTTGATAGTTTCCTGTGTTGTGCAAATACTTTTTAGTTTGATGTTTTGTTATACATTAAGCCTTTTTATGTCATTTGATTGCAACATTTAATTCACTTGCATTTAAAGTAATTGTTGCTAGATATGTATTTATTGCCATTTTATTATTCATATGTTTAATCTTTTTTCTTCTTTTTCTAAAGAAGACCCTTTAACATTTCTTGTAATACTGATTTGGTGGTGATAAACTCCTCTAGTTTTTTCTCCTCTGGGGAGCTCTTTAACTCCCCTTGGATTCTAAATGATAGCTTTGCTAGGTAGAGTAATCTTAATTGTAGGTCCTTGCTTTTTATCACTTTGAATATTTTGTGTCACTTTTGGCCTGTAAAGTTTCTGTTGAATCAGCTTTTAGTCTTATGGAAGCTCTCTTGTAGGTAATTAACTGTCTTTCTCTTGCTGCTTTTATATTCTCTTTTCATGTTTAATCTTTGGCATTTTAATTACGATGTGTCTTAGTGTCAGCATCTTTGGTTTCATCTTCATTGGGGTTCTCTCTGCACTTCCTGGATGTGTATGCCTATTTTCTTTGTCAAGTTGGAGAAGGAGTCTGTCATATTTTTTCAAATAGATTTTATTTTTTTAATTGTTATTCAAGTGCTATTGTCTCCATTTTCCCCCATCACTCTCCCCTACCCACACACCCTCACCTCCCACCCTCAATCCTACCCTCCTTTGCCTTTGTCCATGGGTCCTTTATACACATTTGTTGATGACCGTTCTCCCTTTTCCCCGCTTTATCCCTCCCCCCACTCCCTTCTGGTTACTGTCAGTGTGTTCCTTATTTCAATGTCAAATAGATTTTCAATTTTTGCTATCTCTCTTATCCTTTTGGCACCCCCATGATGCAAATGTTGGTATGTTAGACTTGTCTAAGAGGCTTCTTATACTATTATCATTTTTAAGATTTATTTTCTTTTTGCTGCTTTGATTGTGTTTTCTGTTTCCTTATCTTCCCTATCACTAATTTGATCCTCGGCTTTATTTACTGTACTATTGATTCCCTATGTATTCTTCATTTCCGTTAGTGTATCCTCCATTCATGACTGGTTCTTTTTATGTTTTTATCTCCATTTTTATGTTTCCTAACTTCCTGTTAAAGTTCTCATTCAGTTCATCTACTTTTCCCCCTAATTCACTAAGCATTCTTATAACCAGTGTTTTGAACTCTGTATCTGGTACACTCCTTGTTTCCATTTTGTTTAGTTCTTTTCTGGAGTTTTTTGCTGTTCTTTCATTTGGGATGTTTCTTTTGTCTCCTCATTTTAGTAGCCTCCCAGTGTTAGTTTCTATGTATTAGGTAGAGCTGCTATGTCTCTGCTTGGCAAAGTAGCTTCATGTAGTAGGTATCCTGTAGGGCCCAGTGGTGCAGCCTCCAGAGTCACATAAGCTGGGCACTCCAGATGCACCCTCACCCCCATATGGGCTCTGTACACTATAATGTTGTAGTTGAGCCTTGATTGCTGTTAGCATGACAATGGGAGAGATTTACCCCCAGGAGGATAAGCTGTGAGGACTGGCTGAAACTACATGCTGCAAGAGAGGACCTTCTGTGAAGGGATCAACCCTGTGGAGCAGAGCTGGCTTCAGCAGGACTCTGGCACCCAATGAGTCTGCCCCTTGCGCGTGTTATTCTTGGAGGTAGTTAAGTGGTGATCTTATGCAGTCTGAAGCTGACTACATCATGCTCTGGCTCTGGGAACTCCCAGGAGATTCAGGCCAAGGTCAAACACTGCCTGTGCCTTGTTGGGGGCCACCTGGCATGGGATACAGAAAGATACACATATGGCAGAACTTATGCTGGGCTTGGAGGTACCTGGTAGTAGCCATGCTTTGAACAAAGGCTGGCTGCCAGTAGTGCCAGGCCTGGGGCCATGTAGCAAGAGGTATGGGGCAGGCCAAGGCCAGATGTTATTTTGGGGGTGGGGGTTGAACCTTTGAGAGATTTTAGGCAAGTTTGTGACATGAGCCACTACAGATCATTTATATGGAAAATCCAATGGAAATGGTTTGAGAGGGCTTGCATGTGGGGTGGGGTGGAATCTCAGGAATCACCAGCATGGAGCAAACAGTGTTAGGCAGGTTAATGGACTCAGATATGGTACTCTCCTGCCAGCTTTTTTTTTTTTTTGGGGGGGGGGCTGCTTAGCAAAGAAACAATAGCCTCTGACAGCGTTTTTGCCTAGGAGAAAACTATCCCTCCAGCCCTTTCCCTGTTGCCATTCAATTAATTTCTTCCTCCTAAGTCCCTGGCACCTTTGGAGCTGTTGCCCTAGTGCTGGAGCTCAGAGTGAGTGGGTCCTATTAAGTCCATGTGCCATCCCTTTAAGAGCAACTGCCCAGGACTCCAGAAGCACTCTGTCTCACTCAGCCATAATTCCTGCTGGTTTTTACATTCAAAAGTTATGGGGGCTTCTCTTCCCAGCGCTGGAACCCTGGGCCAGGGGACCTGATATGGGACTAGTACTTCTCACTCCTGAGGGGAGACCTTTGCAGCTGAGATACTCTGTTGATTTTTAACCACCAAGAATGTGTGTAAGTGGGGAAACCAGCCCATTCTTAGTCTCCACCACTTCTACCAGTCTAGAAGTGTTTTTTTTTTTTTAAATATACTTACTTATGGGACTTCTGTTCAGATAGATTTCAGACAGTTCTTAATGATAGTTGCTTTGTAGGTTAGTTGTAGTATTGATGTGGTTGTGGGAGGATGTAAGTGTTGCATTTAACTATCCTGTCATTTTCACCAGAAGCCTTATTTAGTCAAGTCGATCCTAATTTTTATCAGTGCACCCTGACACTCAGAATAAAATGTATTATTTCCCATAATTTCTTGTAGTTCTGTATAGCTGATTTACAACTATATGCTCAATTAGACTTAAGCACAAGTATTGTGTGAGCATTTTGGAAAGTTTCTTTAAACAAGAGAAAACTCATACTTCCCTGTCTCATTCTTGAATGAAGATGTAATTTAAGGATGGTGAAAACCCTCAGATCATTCCCCAAAAGTCACACCCTGGATAGGTTCTGTTTACTGTGGCTGAGTTACACGATGAATTTTTATTATGGTTCATTTTATCATGGAGCAAGGTACCAAGACTTTTCTCTTTCAGCTAGGCATTTTACTTTACCACAAAATAAAAGCAGGACATTTGCTATCTTGGATACAGCAGATCCAGAAGAAAATATTTGAGACCCAATTTGTCAAAGTAGTCCCTTTACATATATAATGGACCTCAATTAGGGTACATGAACAATATTACTGCATAATGTCCATGGGCATAACAGTAAGAACTATCCTGGGAAAACACTGAAGTTGTCTATGGTAGTGTCCAATAAGTATACACACACTTTTGACTCCTTGGGACACCCTGCCATTGTTTTTATGCCCATTTCCCTTCATGTAAACCTTTCCTTCTCTTAGTTCTGTCTCTTCAGGACCCTGTTCCCTTATTTAATAAAATGAATCAAGTTGAAGTTTTAATGGCTAATAATGGCTTAATGTGCAACTCTTCTCAGATAATATTTACCTTTAATAAAACATTCAGTGTTGTGACCCATGGGAATTTTAGTAAAATTAGTGGAAAGATATAGAATATTACAGCTGGACTGGTCCTTGGGATACTATTGAAAATGTTGTGTTTCAAAATTGAAGAAATTAAGACCAGGAAGAAAAAAATCACTTGCCTGTGATCGAAGTACTTATTAGCAGCAAATAAAATATTAGTTATTAGATCTACAAATTCTCAGTACAGACCTCTTTTCATCTAATTGCATTAGAAAAGGGAAGCATTTTGGTTATAATCAAATCACTATCTGAAAGGACATTAAATCTGTAAGTCTGCTCACTTTACCAATCTTCACCATATTTTGCACTCATTTCTACTAAGTAATCTTGGAAAAATTTCTGTAACAATGATTCAAAAAAATGTAAATGCATTTACTAAACATCAAATTTCATATAATTGTTTAATGCTAGTTGAAATTAAAAATAAATTAAACATAGACGACTGTAATTGAACAACAATAAAATAATTTAAATTAAAAAATAAAGTAATTATTGGCCCTGGCTGGCATAGGTCAGTGGATTGAGTGCAGGCTGTGAACCAAAGCATCACAGGTTCGATTCCCAGTCAGGGCACATGCCTGGGTTGCAGGCCACAGCCCCCAGCAACCGCACATTGATGTTTCTCTCTCTCTCTCTCTCTTTCTCCCTCCCTTCCCTCTCTAAAAATAAATAAATAAAATCTTTTTAAAAATAAATAAATAAATAATAAAGTAATTATTGATTAAGAAAAAAGAATTACTTAAATATTACCTCTAAAATAAAATAAAAATATTTTTAATTTTAGAATATACTTTATCTAAGAACATATGTTCTTGTGTTCAAGGTAATGGTATATCTAAGCAGAAGTCCTCTGGCATTTGGCGCGAACTGAATAACTACATATGACTGACAATGGTAATTCCAAGCATAGGCATGATATTATTTCACTTAAATAACCATAAATAAAAACATATGTCTAATTTTTTTTAGAGAGGGAAGGGAGGGAGGGAGGAAGGGAGAGAGAGAGAGAGAGAAACATCAATGTGGGGTTGCTGGGGGACATGGCCTGCAACCTAGGCATGTGCCCTGCCTGGGAACTGAACCTGTAATGCCTGGTTCGCAGCCTGCACTCAATCCACTGAGCTACGCCAGCCAGGGCCATATGTGTAATTTTTAACTTTAATACCTACTTTGGGGATTTTTGTATGACTATTTTATACCACATATATCTCATTTACAAATGTTTTGTCTCATGAAGCTATTGTTGTCCAACACTGGTCACTGAAGTTCCTTTGTTACCACAGATATTATTGATTGTAAACATGATTTCAGTGTTAAATGTTCAAAATCCTAAGAAAGTAAATCTTTAAAAATAAAATATCATTAAATATTTTAACTGATTTTTTTAGGGAGAGAGATAGGAAGTGGGAAAGAGAGAAACATTGATATTTGTTGTTCTGCTTATTTATGCATTCACTGGTTGTTTCTTATATGTGTCCTGACTGGGGGAATTGAACCCACAATCTTGGCATGTTGGGATGACACTCTAACCCACCGAGCTACCCAGTCAGGCCAAATCTAATTAAATATTTGACTGATGTTTATGGAGATAACACTAAAGTAACATGCTGGAAATGTTCAATATTTACTATGTTTTGGTTATCCACTGTTGTGTAACTACTTTCATATGTTGTGGCTTAAACAGCATATATTTTATTACCATATTTTTCATACTATAAGATGCACTTCCCTCCCCCCAATTTGGGAGGAATAATGATCATTAATGCTGCTGTTGAGTTCTGTTTACATTTACATTGGTGAAATGTTATGGTATTTGTGTTATTACATATTTTACCACATTTTTTGCTTCAAAAATTTTTTTCCCTATTTTCCTCCTTTAAAACCTAGGTGCATCTTATGGTCCAAAAAATACGGTGTATCTAAAATTTTTCTGTGCAGGGTATTTACATTTAAGTGGATTTTAACACTTAATTGTGAATAAAAATTGCTATAAATGTAAACAATATGGCTCTGTACTCCTGGGTTTCTTTAAAGATCTCATTTATTTTTGCCTCCATTCACAATGAAGTTACTGTTATTATAATTTCCAAACATGTTTTTAAAAGGTAGTGTTTTACCCTACCCTAACAGCTCAGTTGCTTAGAGCATTATCCTGACTCCCCAAGGTTGTGGTTTGATTCCCAGTCAGATGATCCCGGTCTCCTGCTGGCCTGGGAGCCTGAGCCTCCTGTGTCTGACCAGCGAGGGAAAGGGATTGCAAAGTGCATGGCCCTTCTGCATGCTCTGCTATTTAAAGACTGCCACATATAATCCCCCATGTGGCAGAAGCAGACAGGAGGGAATGTCCTTTCATCCAACCACCTCCCTAGCTCTAGCGCACTTTTTTTTTTTAAGATTTTATTGATTTATTTTTAGAGAGGGAAGGGAGAAGGAGAGAGAGAGAGAGAGAAACATCAATGTACGGTTGCTGGGGGACATGGCCTGCAACCTAGGCATGTGCCCTGACTGGGAATCGAACCTGCGATGCCTGGTTCGCAGCCCGCGCTCAATCCACTGAGCTACGCCAGCCAGGGCTGCACTTTTTTTTTTTCAATCATGTGCAACTCAACTCCTACACATTATCCCAGTTACTGAGGTGACGCCTGTATCTGTAACGCAAACCCCTTCCTTATTTCCAAGGAGTGTCCTCCATTAAACCCCCACATTTAACACTAGGGCTACCTGTAATCTTACAAGGGCAAATGGATGAAGGTTTGTTCTTATGTAAATAATTCCTGCTAGCCAAGGCCACAGTCCTACCTATTCCCAGTCCAGAGGTCTCTAACATAGGAGGTCTGGAGTGGAAGGGAGTTTTCACACAAGGGAAAGGATCTTGCAAAGTCAAGTCAGTTACTTGTCCCTGGAAAGGAACATGAGTGATGTCCAAAGGATGCCACTAATGGACAAATTGCTATCCTTGTCATATTCTGGAGGTGAAAAATTTGACAAGATGGTTAGAACACAAAATCAGATCCACAATAACTAGATAGCCAAGATACAGACTGTTACAATCTCTCCCTTTTAACACTTCTGGAACTTTTCTGTCCAAACCATTTAGGCAGAAAAGAAAACCAATTTCAAAACAAAGCTGAAAGACCACTCCATATTTCACCAACACAGCCATCTAGTCCAGCAAAACCAATGAGTCTTAGGAGGTGGTGATGCAGCTGGGATTCTCAAGGGGATCCTACACTGTCTCTGAGTCCACAAGACTATCTTTTGATATTCAACTGAAAGGCCCTTGCTGAAATATCAAGCAGTGACAATTTGACAAGTCCTCCATGCCAACTCCTCAGTAAAAACAAACATTTTTAAAAGATTTTATTTATTTTATTTTTAGACAGAGGGTAAAGGGAGAGAAAGAGAGAGAAACATTAATGTGTGGTTGCTTCTCATGCACCCTCTACTGGGGACCTGGCCCACAGCCCAAGCATGTGCCCTGACCAGGAATAGAACCTGTGACCCATAGGTTCGCAGGCTGGTGTTCAATCCACTGAACAACACCAGCCAGGGGTGAACACAGACTTTGAGGACAATTAGCTGCACTAAAGTCTAATATTCACAATTATCTCTATGCCTTATATCTTTTGTTACTATACAACTTAATGTGAATTTTTAACCTTTAGAAACCTGCATTTGTTTTCAAAACAGCCAAAGCAAAAACAGGGTTCCAGGAAAAAAGACGAATGAGGATCAGAACTAGTTTTATTTTATTTTATTTTATTTTATTTTGTTTTGTTTTGTTTTGTTTAGTTTTGGGGGACACAATGTAAAATATATGAATTGTTTATTTCTGGAAACTTTCTTTTTAAATTTGTTTATTGTTGTTCAAGTACAGTTGTCTCCATTTCTCCCCATCACTGTCCCCAGCCCCACCCACCCCCACCTCCCATGCTCAATTCCACCCCCCCTTTGGCTATGTCCATGGGTCCCTTATATGTGTTCCTTGATGACCCTTCCCCCTTTTTCCCACATTATACCCCTCCCAACTCCCCTCTGGCTACTGTCAGTTTGTTCTTTATTTCAATGTCTGGTTATATGGTACTTGCTAGTTTGTTTTGTTGATTAGGTTCCACTAGGTGAAATCATATGGTATTTGTCTTTCACCATCTGACTTATTTCATTTAGTACAATGCTCTGCTATTCTTCATGACAGCATAGATGAAACTGGAACTAGTTTTAGAATCTTGTCTCACACCTACTGGTCACACTAACCAGTCACACAGACAACCTCTCCTAGGTTCAAAGGGCATGAAACCTAAATGACAAACATTGTCTTGACTCAACCAGTACTACAAACAACTTTTGCAAGGTCCAGAAGGCACAAAGTCCTAATAGAAGAGACATTCTTTCACGCAAACCAGCACTACAAATGACCCTGACAGGGTCCAAATGGCATAAATCCCAGGCAGCAGAGACAAAAGAACTAAGTTCCCCCTAATCCCCACAAGGTCAGAAAGAACCAAGAACTGAGGTTTCTTTCATTTCAAGTTAAAACTCTCACAACTCTCTATACTCATTCATATCAAGCAGCCCAAAGTCCCTAGATTTGCAAACACCTAAATAAAATGAAGAGACATTGTAACTTTGCACTGGGAGTTGCTGTCTTCTTCCAAAAGAGAAATTTCAAGTCTCTCTCAAGGGTGCAGGTCCAGCTTTACTTTTTAACATCCACTACAGCAGCAGTGTTTGAGTCGTCCTCAGGCAGTGCCAATTTTATTTGTGTGTGGTGGATCCGAGGCTTAATTCCTGTGAGCTTTAGGGAAAAGTGCCTTGCCAGTAGGATATCATAGGCACAAGTGAATTGCTCACCTAGCTGCTTGTTTGGGGCTCTGAGTCTTCCAGGTGTTTAGTAAGACTCAGTCTTCTGGCTGGAACAGGTGCAGAGGCTCATCAGATGGATAGAATGACCTGCAATGAGCAAACTTGTGCAAAATGGTTAGTGTTTGCCCTAAATGTTGCATATATTGTTTAATTTTTGACTCATGTTCCAAATATAAAGGGTGTGGTTCTAAGACAGAGACTTGGAAGGGTATCCCATAAACTATTTAAAAAGGGATTAATTTAAGCCCACTTCTGGGTGTCACCCTGATTCAGATCGTAGCAATGGGGAGTGCACAGTCCCATTTCAAATATGTTTCCTGGCATATTTTTGCCAGGGTCTTCTTTATTGTGTGATTCATTTTCTCAGCCTTTCCCATAGATTGAGTTCTCCAAGATGCCTGTAGTTTCCACTGTATTTGCAATTTCTGTCCAACATTCTGGGAGGTCTCCAAAGTCCATTGTCACTCTGAATGCTGTGAGGAAGTCCAAACCTATGAATCAGTTCTTTAAGTGAAATTTTGCTACCTCAGTTGTCTTATCAGTTCTAGTAGATTATGAGGCCCATCCAGAAAAAGTTTCCAAAGAAACTAATAAAAATTTAAAATTCCCTCTGGTTTTAGACATTTGTGTAAAGTCTACTTGCCAGTCCTCAAATTGGCATAACCCTTTATGTATTTTTAAATTACTTTATTGTTGTTCAATTACAGTTGTCTGTGTTTACCTCCCATGACTCACCTCCACCCCAAAAAATGCACCTCCCTCCCTTGCTTCCACCACCCCTTGGTTTTGTCCATGTGTCTTTATAGTCGTTCCTGAAAACCCTTCCCCTGCATTATCCCCTCCCACTTCCCCTCTAGTTACTGTCAGATTGTTCTTAATTTCAATGTCTCTGGTTATATTTCGCTTGCTTGTTTGTTTTGTTGATTAGGTTCCACTTAAAGGGGAGATCATATAGCATAACTCTCACTGCTTGGATTGTTTCATTTAGCATAAAGCTTTCTGGTTCCATCCATTCTGTTGCAAAGGGTAGGAGCTCCCTCTTTCTTTCTGTTCTGTTGTATTTCATTGTGTAAATATACCACAGTTTTTTGATCCACTCATTTACTGATGGGAACTTAGCTTGTTTCCTGCACTTGGCTATTGTAAATTGTGCTGCTGTGAGCATTGGGGTACATAGGTGTTTTTGAATTATTCTTTCAGGATTCTCAAGGTATAATGCCAACAGTGGTATTGCTGGATCAAAAGGCAGTTCCATTTTTAGTTTTTTGAGGAAATTCCACACTGTTTTCTGCAGTGACTGTGCTAGTCTGCATTTCCACCAACAGTGCACTAGGGTTCCCTTTTCTCCACACCCTCACCAGCACTCGTTGTTTCTTGATTTGATTATGATGGCCATTCTCACTGGTGTGCAGTGGTATCTCATTGTGGTTTTAATTTGCATCTCTCTGATGACTAGTGATGCTGAGCATCTTTTCATATGTCTCTGGGCCCTCTGTATGTCCTCCTTGGATAAGTGTCTGTTCAAATCCTTTGTCCACTTTATAGATGGGTTGTTCATTTCCTAGAGTGAACTCATGTGAGGTTGTTATGTATTTTGTGTTGGGAACCATCCTACCTGGTTTCAAGAGTTGTAACCCTGTTGACAGGGAAACAAGCTCCACAGCTAGGGGACCTTGGGACCATAAGCCACTAAGGAAACAAAACTTATCCTCCTGGCAGGGGCACAGCCTCTGCCCCCTTTACTTCACCCTGCTTGGCCCCTGGAAGATGGCTGGATAGTCAATGATGGGTAAGATTCATCAAGAAAGGAACAACCTAAGACAGACACAGTCATGAAGGGGCCATAAGGAAAGGACTTAGGGGATTGTGGAGAAGGGACAAAAAACCCTCACCCCTCAACTTTATCATAGCCTGAGTCCTCATTCTATCTGTAAAAAGTCTCCTAATCCCTTGGCTACCTTGCTTCCACCAACTGATTCATGCCTGAAACAATGCTGAAGGGGGATGCAGCCCTGTGTAGGAACCAGCAGTTCCCGGCAAGGGGCAATCAGACCTAAGAAAGAATGCATAAAATCCTGTGAAATCTGCTTTGATAAAAATGTCCTCAATTTAAATGTTAAGGGTCCTAGCACAAAATAAGTTTGTTTCCCAAGGTTTTACAGACAATTGGCATCACCCTGTCCACCAGACCCTGACTCAAATGGACCCCCATGATCCCAGAAATGTTATCTGTAAACCATACCTCCTTTCTTTGATATGTATCCCTATGCAAGCTAAACTCAATAAAAGCCCATTGAGAGAGAGACTAAACACTTTTAGCCTCTGACAGACTGGTCAGCCTTTCCTCCCCAAGCAGATCATGTCTTGGTACAATTATTTTCATCTGCAGTGGCTAGGGGGAGCTCTGTGGGCAGAGCCTCCACCACAACCTTGGAGATCAAATCAATGTCCAAGGTATCATTTGCAAATATATTTTCCCATATGAATGGTTCCCTTTTCATTTTACTGCTTTCTTTTTTTTTAGCCATGCAGCAGTTTTTTATTTTGATGAGATCCCATTTGATTATTCTTTCCTTTATATCCCTTGCTCTAGAGGACATATAAGTGAAAATATTGCTGGGTGGAATATCTGAGATTTTCCTGCCTATGTTCTCCTCTATGACTTTTATGGTGTCATGACTTATATTTAAATCTTTTACTCACCTTGAATTTATTTTTGTGTATGGTGCAAGTTGGTGATTGAGTTTCACTTTTTTGCATGTGGCTATCCAGATCTCCCAACATCATTTTTTGAAGAGTCTATTTTTTACTCAATTTTATATTTGTCCCACATTTATTGAATATTAATTAACCATAGAGAGGTAGTTTTATTTCTGTGCTCTCCATTTTATTCCATTGGTCTATGTGTGTGCTCTTATGCCAGTGCCACACTGTTTTGATTACCGTGGCCTTTAATATAATTTTATATAAAGTACTGTGATCCCTCATACTTTGCTCTTCTTTCTCAAAATTGCAGTGGCTATTTGGGGTCATTTATGGTTCCATATGAATTTTTGAAACATTTATTCTATATCTGTGAAATATGTTATTGGTATTTTGATAGGAATTGCGTTGAACCCATAGATTGCTTTGGATAATATGGACATTTTGATTATGTTAATTCTTCTAGTCTATGAACACAATACATGCTTTCATGTATTTGTGTCTTGCCTAATTTCTTTCTTCATTGTGCAGTTTTCTGACTACAAGTCCTTTACTGCCATGGTAAGGTTTATTCCTAGATACTTTACTTTTTTGTGCTATAGCAAATTGGATTTTTCCCCCTGATTTCTGATTCTGATATTTCATTGTTGATATATAAAAAGCCTTTGACTTCTGAATATTGACTTTGAGTCCTGCTGTTTTTCCAAATTCACTTATTATGTCGAGTAGATTTTTTGGTGGTCTATAGGGTTTTCTGTGTACATGGTCATGTCATCTACAAGCAGTTTTACTTCCTCTTTTCAAGTTTGGATGCCTTTTATTTCTTTTTCTTTTCTCATCAATGTGTCTAGGATTTCCAAAGCTATGTTGAATAGAAATAATGAAAGCAGACATCCTTGTCTTGTTCCTGATCTTAGTGGAAAAGCTTTTAGTTTTTTTCTGTTGAGTATGATTTTGACTGTAGGTCTCTCGTATATGGCCTTAATTATGTTGAGGTATGTTCCCTCTACTCCCACTTTGCTGAGTGTTTTTAATCATAAATGGGTGCTGTACCTTAAATGCTTTTTTGATATCTATTGATATGAACATGAGATTTTTGTCTTTCCTTTTGTTTATGTGATGTATTATGTTTATTGATTTGCAAATATTATACCAATCTTGCATCCCTGGGATAAATCCCACTTGATCATGGTTATGTTCTTTTTAATATATTTCTTGATATGGTTTCTCAATATTTTGTTGAGGATTTTAGCATCCATGTTCATCAGCAATATTGGCCTATAATTTTCCTTCTTTGTTGTGTCTTTATCTGGTTTTGGAATTGGGATGATGCTGGCTCCATTAAAAGAGTTTGGGAGTCTTCACTCTTCTTGGATTTTTTGGAATAGTCTGAGAAAGAGAGGGGTGAGCTTTTCCTTAAAGGTTTTGTAAAAATTTCCTGTGAAACCATCCAATCCAGGGCTTTTGTGTGCCAGGAGTTTTTTGACTGCTACTTCTATTTCATCAGCTGTTATTGGTCTGTTCAGGCTTTCTGCTTCTTCTTCATTCAGTTTTGGGTGATTATATTTTTCTAAAAATTTTTTCATTTGCATTTATATTTGTATCAGAATTTCAAAGAAATCTGTGAACTGGTAATTGTTGATAATACTTTATTTACAGTATGCAAACTACCAAATTTCCTCTTCAGGACTGCTTTTAACTAAAATTTAAGTAACATTATTCAAAATATTACTTAATAAAATACTCCCATATCCCTGAAGTAGCATGCTTTGAACTTTGATCATGATTCAATCTACACATATTTCTTTTTGACTGAAAAATCCTATTGACATTTCATAACACTTGTCTGAATATATATGTTGAAAGAAAGATTTCTTGGAGAGGGTTTCATTCAAAAGTTCCCAGTAACCCTGATTTAAGCATAATCTCCAAACATGTGTGATTCTGAGAGATAAAGAGAATAATAATGTGCCCGTGACAGCCTTGATTTCTGCTCCCTCAGTTGAGGTACCCTTGTCATAAAGTTCATCATTTCAGAATAGTCATAGATTTATGGCTCTTCCTTGACTTTCACGTGGCAGCTATGGAGAGCTTTCATCCAGCTGTGTTGAGATGTAGGTTGCAACCATTTCTCTTGTGTCCTTTATAGAAATCTACACCATTCTGTCAGTCAGACAGAAAGCTGAAGATAAATGACCCCTATCTTGAAGGCTCCTTGAAAGATCCACGTAAAACAGTCTAAGAAGATATGCTTATGCCCTCTCTTTATAGCATACATGTGTTTATTCACTCCTTTAAATCACAGTGTGTGGATTTGAAGCTATTTCCAAGTATCCCTTTATATCTGCATAATAATAAGGACCAGCTGAGATGTCCCTGATCTTCTCCTCTGACTTTACTTGGAGGTAAACAGAGGCATATGTCTTCCTATGAGAGATTTGCTTTCAGCAGTTTTTGCTGTTTCAAATTGACAGGAAAATTAGGCTGCATCCTTCAAGTCTATTTTATTCCAGTGAGTAGAGTCTTTCTTGAATTCTTTTGAGATTTCACTGGTATAATGTGTTTGATTTGTATATTTTGAACTATATCTTATAAATGTCCATTTAATTTGTACATTAAAGGAAAATACAGAAATGTTCATGGCATTCAATAGATTTTAGTTTTTTAGAGCTATTTTCATTTAGCATTAAAAAACAGGAATGATACTTATTTCTTATTTCTCAAAAAGAGAGTTTTACCAGTAGGACTGGCACTGAGTAAATTTGGAGCAAGATATCTTTTTGCCTCATGAAGAAGAAGAGAAAAAGGCAATAATGGTCACTAGGGTAAAGAGATTGAGTCCTTATAGATATGAGCTCTGTCTGGTATCTTAGGTTTATGGCTCTGTCTATATACGACCTTGACAACTCAATGGGGATACACTATTAGTCAATATTTTTATTAGTTTGCATATATAATATCAAAATATAAAGTTAACTTCTACCTATATTCCCAGTTCATTGCTTATTTCTCTTCAGATGCTGCTTTATCAATATTAATTACAAACATTAATATATATGACATTGAATCTGTATTTTATAAATAAGAGACATCTAATTGATTTTCTTTGGATTATATGTATAGGTAGAAAGCTATGTGCATGTATTAGAGAAGCAATTCAAATTGGTCAAAATAGATTTGAACATGGCACTTTAGGATTACCTTAATTGTTCTTAGCAGGCATTCTATCTAATATTTTGACTGACTGGTAATCCATATGGTATACTCATTCTGAGATTTACTGATAACTTCTTTGTGGGGGAGAGTGGAGTGTGAAGGAAGTTACATAAACATATATACACATTCTGATCTGTGGTTATGGGCATTCACAGTATACTTTTGTATTATCAACAAAATGATAAATATGATTTTTTTCTGAAATTGAAACAAATTTGAAAAACACTTTCCATGTATGGAGAGGGAAAAATTGGTTAAAGAAGAGAAAATGTGGAAATCTCATCTATAAGTATCTTGTTCTTCTATTTCTTGAATTTGCCTTGTGGGTCAGTAGTAATTACACACTTCCCCATTTGTTAAAATTTTAATGAAGAGTAAAAAAGAGAGACTAGATTTGAAACAAAACAGTAACAAGGCAAAAAATATAAAAAGAAAATAAAAAAACAAAATTAAAAAATTGAGTCTAACTATAAATAACTCACAAATAAAATAGAAAAAAAAGTCTGGACAGAAAGGAAGGAAGACATGTGTGGTATGCACATATAGACTTGCCATTTTACA
Source organism: Tonatia bakeri (assembly GCA_004024845.1). NCBI lineage: Eukaryota > Metazoa > Chordata > Mammalia > Chiroptera > Phyllostomidae > Tonatia > Tonatia bakeri. The sequence goes on along the minus strand of PVIA01008862.1, from coordinate 34,055 downwards.
CATATCCCCTGTCCTTAAGAAAGTCAATACATTACTTTCAAATGTATTTCAATATATTTTTGGTTCCTTGAACAGTAAGTCTGAAATGAAGCAAATTATCTCCAATAGTTGCACAATTTTCTGTAGTGATTAATCCCACTGAAGCTGTTTTTGAGGGGATTAGGTTGAATAAAATTTTTGGTTTATGGCTGAAATCCAGAAAGAATAAATAAATAATGAGGGAAGATATTACTTTTCAATCCTCAATTTGGGTCTGAGAAATAATTCAGAGTTCATACAAGTAGCAGTATGGAAGGGCTAGGTAATTGAAACACATAAAACAAAGTGAAAAGTGGGAGAAATGGAAGAAGATAAAGACACTGATGCCATTAATCTGTAGTCCTGAATTTGGTTTTCACATTATTTAAATAAAACTTGTGAAATTTTACTTCCAGCCTAGATGGAGACATAGGTAGATATACTACGCCTCCTCACACAACTAAAAGAAGGACAACAACAACTATAAAAACAAAAAACAACCAGAACTGACGCAAAATTGAACTGTATGGAAGTCTGACAACCAAGGAGTTAAAGAACAAACATTCATCCAGACTGGTAGGAGGGGTGGAGATGGAAAACCAGGCAGAGAGGACTCTCGCAGCAATGCAGCAGCTAGCAGAGTGGGAGGTCCCATATTTGCATGTGGATAAACTGGGAGTAACAACTGAGAAGCAAAACAGATCATGAAACCCGGGGTTCCAGTACAGGAAAATAAAGTCTAAAAAACTCTGACTGAAAAAACCTGTGGGGATTGAGGCATCAGGAGAAACTGTCAGCCTCATAGGAGAGTCCACTGGGGAGGCCCACAGGGTCCTAGAATGTACACAAAACCACCCACCTGGGAATCAGCACCAGAGTGGCCAATTTTGCTTGTGGGTAGGGGAGGAAGTGACTGAAAGCCAGCAGAGAGCTGCCTGAACAAGTGGCATTGTTCCCTCTCAGAAAACCTCTCCACAGACAGAGCCACAATGCAGTGACAAGAGTTGCCCCACCCTGGTGAATACCTAAGGCTCCATCCTTACTAATAGGTGCACTGAGAGCAAAGAAAAAAAATGACCCAAATGAAAGAACAGATCAAAGTTCCAGAAAAAATACAACTAAGCAATAAAGAGATAGCTAACCTATCAGATGCACAGTTGAAAACTCTGGTAATCAGGATGCTCATGGAATTGGTTGAGTATGGTCACAAAATAGAGGAAAAAGTAAATGCAATGAAAAATGAAATAAAGAAAGGAAAATATACAGGGGACCAACAGTGTTGGGAAGGAAACTGGGACTCAAAGCAATGGTTTGGACCAAAAGGAAGCAATAAATATTCAACCACAACAGAACAAAAAAACAAACAAACAAGAATTCAAAAGCATAAGGAGAGGCTTAGGAACCTCCAGGACAACTTTAAACATTCCAACATCAGAATCACAAGGGTGCCAGAAGGAGGAGAAGAGTAAGAAATTGAAAACTTATTTGAAAAAATAAAGAATTTCCCCAATCTGGAAAAGGAAATAGACTTCCAGGAAGTCCAGGAAGCTCAGAGAGTCCAAAGAAGTTGAACCCAAGGAAGCACAAACCAAGGCACATCTAATTACATTACCCAAGGTTAAAGATAAGGAGAGAATCTTAAAAGCAGCAAGAGAAAAGAAGACAGTTACCTACAAAGGAGTGTCCATAAGACTATCAGCTGATTTCTCAAAAGAAATCTTGCAGGCAAGAAGGGGCTGGCAAGAAGTATTCCAAGTCCTGAAAGGCAAGGACCTACATCCAAGATTATTCTATCCAGGAAAACTACCATTTAGAATTGATGGGCAGACAAAGTGCTTCGCAGGTAAAGTGAAGTTAAAGGAGTCCATCATCTCCAAGCCCTTATTATATGAAATGTTAAAGGGATTTATCTAAGAGGAGATAAAAATATTAACTTTAAAATGACAAATTCACAATTATCAACAGCTAAACCTAAAAAAAAAAGAAAACAAAAAAAAATGAACTAAGCAAACAACTAGAACAGGAACAGAATCACAGAAATGGTGATCACTTGGAGTGTTATCATTGGGGAAGGGAAGGAGAGAATGGAGGAACAGGTACAGAAAATGAGTTGCATAAATGGTAGGTAGAAAATAGACAGTGGGAGGTTAAGAATAGTATAGGAAATGAAGCCAAAGAACTTATATGTACAACCTATGGACATGAACTAAGGGAGGAAGGATACAGGTGGGAGGGGTGTGCAGGGTGGAGGGGAATAGGGTGGAAAATGGGACAACTACAATAGCATAATCAATATGATATATTGTTTAAAAATTGTGAAATTTAGGTTTTGTGTATTTTTCAACTGCAGCATTAAAAATTCATGTTTTGACTCCACATTGCTGGGTTAATGTGGTTACACTTTCTATTGACAGAATTTTAGTGTATACTGTTCCTACCATCAGTATTTAGCTAGATATTGAGAAGGGAAGCAAAAGGGATTTAATGGGGAGCATAAGCCTATTTACTTCACCCGGAAGCTCCAGCTTTTCACACTTCAGGGGATTACAACATTTCTCCACCAAGGGGATTAACACTCCTTCCTTCTACCCTATGGACCTGGATTATTGGGGGGTGCAAGGGGAGGTACTGGATCATGGAGGCCTGTCAGTCTAACTGGGGGATGGACCCTACCCACAGCCAGTGAAAACTTGGGAAGTTGATTGGTTCTTTTGAAAAAGCACCTGGTTAATTCCAAACCCAAGCTAATATAATCGCAGAGAAACAAAGAATGAACTCACTCTCTCTCTCTCTCTCTCTCTCTCTCTCTCTCTCTCTCTCTCTCTCTCTCTCTCTCTCTCTCTCTCTCAACCTGCTCTTACACCATACACTCACCCATCCTCTCTCCATATCCATGTGGCCTTAGCAGCTGTATGGCTCATAGTTGTGGGGACTCCACATGCAAACTCCAGGAGGGAGCCTGAATACTGTAGCACACCAATGGACAGCAACTGGAAACACACACTAAGCTATCTGGATTCTGGGCTGGACTGTACTTTAACATGGATTATAAACTCTGGGCAGTGGTTTTCATCCCGGTCTTTTTTTTTTTTTTTTTTTTTTAGAGAGGGAAGGGAGGGAGAAAGAGAGAGAGAGAGAAACATCAATGTATGGTTGCTGGGGGACGTGGCCTGCAACCTAGGCATGTGCCCTGACTGGGAATCGAACCTGCGATGCCTGGTTCGCAGCCCGCGCTCAATCCACTGAGCTATGCCAGCCAGGGTCTCATCCCGGTATTTTTAAAGACAAAACTGGACCTTTTCCATAGAGGGATGGACATGGATGGCATATTGGGAAGTCAGGAGGGAGCACCCTTAATTTTACATTATTAATAAATTTCACCATGGAACCCCATACTCCCATGTGTATCTCAGGAAATTCTTTTCCTCTTGACACTGCAAGAACTCATTTTCCACTGTTAAATGATTGATTTTATTACATATTCAATATAATCCTTTCTATGTATCTCCCTAATAATAACAAAGTAAATCTCATATAAAAGTTCTCTCCATTTAATGGCTAAGTATTCTTTTCAGTTATGTAACATTTATAAATCATTATAGAATTTAACATTTTAACTGAACTCACTATATAAAAATAAAAATAACAAACTATCATGATTTTACCTTGTGTGCATGTGTATGTGATTATAGGAGTGTGCTTCCCTTGAGGAACTGTTCTGGGATGATGAGATCCTAATGGGAGACCAATAACATCAATGCAATGATTTATGGTTTTATATAACTCTTGGGCACACACATCAATGTGCAACATCCTATAACCTATATTGCATGTTGTAAAAAGCCATAAATTGTCAATCTTCTTGTGATTTATTACCATTAAAGACTTGCACCTAACTGTAAATGTGAATTTCTATAGTTCTGTTACAGTTACATTTTTTAATTAAATATTTCAATATCTGCTAAATGGAGAACTGCAGATGTAGTGGTAGATTAGCACGATTTGCTTGAAAGCTGCAAAATCAGAGGCTATACTACTTTCCAGTGAAAACATAATGAACTGCCAACCAACAGCTTTGCCAGTGAATGTGTCTGAGTAACAATCAAACTGGATTCCCTTTTCCATTTATCTTGTTTAGAATGCATATCAGAAATTAATAAAAATTCACCTAAACACAAAATGTTAATTTTCAATCAGTGATACTGAGTCTTGTAGGTAAAACTTGTAATTTCTCCATAGGCAGTTATGTTCAAAATCAGCATATGACTTTTTTAGATTTTTTAAGTATTTTTATTGATTGTGCTATTACAGTTTTCCCAACTTTTTCTCCCTTTATCCCCACTCAGCCTTGCCCTCCCAACCCTCCAGCATTCCCTGCCCCTTAGTTCCATGGGTTGTAGATGTAAGTTCTTTGAGTCCTCTGTTTCTTATACCATTTTTTATCTCTCCCCATCTATTTTAAGCCTTTTAATTATGCTTCTTCTTCCCTGTACCGTTCCCCCCTATTCCTCCTTTCCCACTCCCCACTGAAATCCCTCCATGTGATGTCCATTTCTGATTCTGTTTGTGTTCTAGTTGTTTGCTTAGTTTTTGTTTTCATTGTTTTTCTATTCTTTTAGACTTATTTGTTGATATTTATGAATGTGTTATTTTACTGCTCATATTTTCTATCTTTTTTTTTCTTAGATAAGTCCTTTTAACATTTCATACAATAAGGGCTTGGTGATGATGAGCGCCTTTAACTTGACCTTGTCTGGGAAGCACTTTATCTGCCCTTCCATTCTAAATGATAACTTTGCTGAATACAGTAATCTTGGATGTAGGTCCTTGCCTTTCATGATTTGAAATACTTCTTTTCAACCCCTTCTTGCCTGCAAGGTTTCTTTTGAGAAATCATCTGATAGCCTAATGGGCACTCCTTTGTAACTCTCTCCTTTCCCATTGCTTCTTTTAGGACTTTCTCTTTATCTTTAATCTTGGGTAACTTAATGATGATGTGCCTTGATGTGTTTCTCTTTGGGTCCAACTTTTTTGGGACTCTCTGAGCTTCCTGGACTTCCTGGAAGTCTATTTCCTTCACCAGATTGGGGAAGTTTTCCTTCATTGTTTGTTCAAATAAGTTTTCAATTTTTTGGTGTTGTTCTTCTTCTGGCACCCCTATAATTCGGATATTGGAACATTTCAGGTTGACCCAGAGGTTTGTAAGACTGTTCCTTTTTTGAAGTGTTTCTTTCTGTTTCTTCATTCTGTTCCCATGGGATGTTTATTTTTTCCTTTTGTTCCAAATCATTGCTTTGAGTCCTGGTTTTCTTCCTGTCACTGTTGGTTCCCTGAATGTTTTGCTTTATTTCACTTTGGGTATCTTTCATTTGCTCTTTCATTTTGCAACCAAGTTTAATCAGTTCTGTGAGCATTTTGATTACCAGGGCTTTAAATTCTCCATCAGAGAGGTTGGCAATCTCCTGACCGCTTAGTTCTCTTTCTGAAGTTATGCTCTGTTCTTTCATTTGGGCCCTATTTCTTTGTCTTGGCACAGCTGATAAGTTGTAAGGGAACGGTGCCTTAGGAATTCACCTGGGCAGGGCAACCCTCTTTGCTGCCCTGCAGTGCTGCCTGTGAGGGAGGCCCCAGAGAGGGAACAATGCAGCTCGCCTGCTTATCCCCAGCGCACTTTTCAACAGACTGGTGTGTGAGACTGGGAGTTTCTCCCACTGTAGCAACCGCCATACCATCTCTGAATCTCAGTTTCCCCTTAAGTCAACCAGGCCCACCTGGCCCGCCACCTTGCCATGGTTTTTCTGCACAGGCCTGCCCTAGTGGTCTGATGCCTTACTGGTATGGTTGTTCTGATTGATGTTTTCTTTAATTCCTTGGTTGTCGAAGTTCCATGCAGTTTGATTTTCTGGTGCTTCTGGTTGTTTATTGATTTTAGATTGGTTGTTATCCTCCTTTTGGTTGTACAAGGAAGTGGAGGGTTTCTACCTTCACCTCCATCTTGGCTGGAACTCCAGTACATGATTTTTAAACACATAAATGTTCTCGTTCTTTTTTTTTTTTTTAGTTAATTTATTTTATTGGGATATAAAAAGACCATCAAGAAAAGCCTGACCACTGAGGAAATCCAGGGCCTTTGAGGCTCACAAAAACTTTCTGCAAAAATTACAAGCCACTGATGTTATGATACTTGATTCAGCTTATCTTCCCATCAATTTCTTTCTTTTTTAATTATTTTTAATATATTTTTTATGGTTTTTTAATTTTTATTGTTGTTCAAGTGCGGTTGTCTCCATTTCACCACACCATGACCCCTCGCCCACCTATACCTGCCTCCCACCCTTGAACTACCCTCTTTGGCTTTGTCCATGTGTCCTTTATACATGTTCCTTGATGGACCTTCCCCTATTTTCCTCCATTAACCCTCTACCCCTCCAACCTACTACAGTCAGTTTCTTGTTTATTTCATGTCTCTGGCTATATTTTGCTTGCTCGTTTGTTGATTAGGTTCCACTCGTAGGTGAGACCATATGGTACTTTTCTTTCACCATCTGGCTTATTTCACTTAGCATAATGCTCTCCAGTTCCATCCAAGCTGTTTCAAAGGGTAGAAGTTCTTTCTTATTATGATATATTAATGCAATATATTATGTTTATTGATTTGGGAAAATCATACCATCCTTGCATATCTGAGATGAACCCCACTTACATAAGTGTGTTCCTGTCTATATCTTTCTTGAAGTCCTCCAAGATTTTGCTTATATATTTGGGTGCTCCTATGTTGGGTGCACATTTGTTTGCAAAGTTTATGGCTTCTTGATGGATTCTTCCTTTGAGTATTGTGAAGAATCCTTCAGTGTCTCCTTTTTTGGCTTTTGTTTTGAAGCCTATTTTGTCTGATATATATATTGCTACCCCAGCTTTTTTTTTCTGTCCATTTGCCTGGAACATTTTTTTTCCAACCCTTCATTTTCAGTCTGTGTAGGTCTTTTTTTTCTGAGTTGGGTCTCCTATAGGCAACATATGTGTGGATCATATTTTCTTCCCCATTCATCTACCCTATGTCTTCTGCTTGGAACATTTAATCGATTTACATTTAAGGTTATTATTGATAGGTACTTACTCATGTTCCCCTTTCATACCTGTATTCCTCTCTCTCTCTCACTCTTTTCATTCCTCTACTTGTAGGAGTCCCTTTATCATATCATGCAGTACTGGTTTATCAGAGGTGTACCCTTTCAGCCTTCTTTTTCCTGGGAAATTCCTTATCTTGACTTCCATTTTAATTGAGAGTGTCAGTGGCCAGAGTAGTGTTCTCTCCTGAATTGGAATGTTTCTGTTAAGAAAATAGCTGCTAGCCTTTTCAGAGATCCTTTGTATGTTACTTCCTGTTTTTCCCCTGCTGCTTTTTAGATTCTCTCTTTGTCTTTAAAACTTGGAATTTTAATTATAATGTGTCTTGGCGTGGGCCTCTTTGGGTTCATCTTCATTGGGACCCTCTGTGCTTCCTGAACTTGCATGGTTTTTCCCCTCTGAAAGTTTGGGAAGTTTTCTGCCATTATGTTTTCAAACAGGGTTTCTATGCTTTGCTTCTTTCCTTCTCCTTCTGGTATCCCTATGATTTAAATGTTGCATTTCATGTTGTCTTGCAGTTTCCTTAAGCTATCTTCATATTTTTTAAATGTTTTTTGTGCTTTTTTCTGTATTGTTGGGACTTCCCTGCCTGGTTTCAGAAGCTGTAACCACCCCCCCCACCCCTGCCCACCATGGCTAAGGCTGAGTGAGAGACTGTGGAACCATAAACCACTAAGGAGACAAAGCTTGTCTCCCTGGCAGGGGTGCCACCTCTGCCCCCTTTTACTTCACCCTGCTTGGCCCTGGGTGGATGACCAGTTAGCCAATGACAGGTAAGATTCCTCAAGGGACAACCTAAGACAAGCACATCACAAAGGGGCCCTCAGGGAAGGACTTGGGGAAGCTATAGAAATAGGGGTGATGGAACCTCACCCATCAACTTTGACATAGCCTGAGTCCTCATTCTGTCTGTCAGAAGTCTCCTAATCTCTTGGCTGCCTTACTTCCCCTGCCTGACTTAAGCCTGAAACAATGACAGAGGGTAGTGCATCCCTGTGCTGGAAAGTGCAGGTTCCCCGGGGCAATCAGGCCTAAGAAAGAATGCATAAAATCCTGTAAAACCTATTTTGCTAATACCCTCAATTTAAATGATAAGGGTCCAAGCAGGAAACAAGTTTGTTTCCCCAACATTTTCTGGCCCTTTAGCTATCTGACCCTGACTCAGAATAAGCCCTCATAATTCTTTGTATGTTATCTATTGCTTTATTCTTACTGCCTGACAGTGATTGATGAGCTTTACCTATATTCCTGTACAAATTGAACCCAATAAAAGCCCATTGAGGAAAAGGCTCCTGGCCCTTTTCCTTTGAGAATTTGGCCACCTTTCCTCCCCAAGCAGATCATGTCTTTTTATACTTATTCTCATCTGTGGCAGACAGGGGGCTCTGAGGGCAGAGCCCCCACACACTGTACCAGGGTATTTCTTTCTACATTGTCTGCCAGCTCACTTATTCCATCCTCTGCTTCATCCAGCCTGCTTGTAATTCCTTCTAGCGTGTTTTTTATTTCAGAAATTGTATTCTTCATTTATTCCTGGTTCTTCTTTATAATTTCTATTTCTTTTTTCATACTTTTGTAGTTCTCAGTTCTTTTCAGTTTGTGAGTTTCTTGAGCATCCTTATAACCATTATCTTGCACTTTATGTCTGATAGTTTGCTTGCCTCCATGTCATTGAGCTCTTTTAGTGGAGAGTCTTCCATTCCTTTCAATTACATGTTCTTTCTTTGTCTCCCCAATCTAGGTGAGTGTTTTTGTTTGTTGCTGTTATTCCTGATGCTCTGCTTTGCTAGTTTTCTTCATAGGTTGATCATCTACGGTAGGATTTCTGTGTGACTCAGTGATGTGATCTCTTTGATCTCCTTTTCTGGATGCTCTTGGGTTGCCTTTTTTTGATTGAGTGGGCTTTCTTGTTGTACTTGGGTTTTATCTGTTGGCAGCTTCTCTCCTCCAGTGGATTTACTGGTATTCACAACTCTCACCTTGTTTTGTATGTGATCTAGTGCAGGGTGAAGGTAGAGTTGATTATGACAGCAGTAGAGTATTCTATGGGATTTAAAGTACCAACAAGTAGAGAACAGATAGGAGATCCTTTGAAGAAGTACAGCAATAACTGTGATATTTCATCCAACTACCCATTTTTTTAAAAGGTGAAGAAGAGATGAGACTCCTGTTAGTGGGTAAAAAGAATGTGAGCTGACTTCAGAAACCAGAGATCTTATGCCAGTTTAGATTGTGAGATGTAGTGAGAGTAATGGATAGAAACGTGGCATAGTGTGTGAGGTAATGAAGTTAACCACAACAGTAATAAAGCTCAGGAAGATAGTAAAATTGACCAAGACCATGGATGGATTCTGTGTGGGCATGGGAACAACAATAATATGAAAAGAAATATATGATCTGAATAAAAATAATAAAAAGTAAAAGACCAAGAGTAGTGTGTTGTAGGAATACGAGTGAGATGAAGGAAGAGAAATTAAAAGGCAATATGAAAGAGAGAACAAAGAAAAGCAGTGAAACAATGAAATCAAACAAACAAAACAAAGAAAACAACATGGAAGGAAAATAATTAAAAAATAAAATAATAACAAAAGTAATGCTAACAAAAATAAAAATAAAAAGTGAAAAATAAAATGCTAGCTCTATAGGATAGCCAAGTGAAATTTCTGTCAGTTTTTGGCATTTGCCTTCTGATCTCTCTCTGGATCTGTCTTTGATCCTTTCATGGCTCCAGGTCTTATTGTCCTACACTTGGAAGAAAAAAACTCCTGCTGACTTTGAACCCACCAAGCATGTTCTGCTGGTCTTCTTGGATGTTGCAGATAGAGGGGCACTGGGCTTCATTTTTTTTCTTTTTCCTGTGGTTCTGAGTTGAGTGCTCAGTCTGGGCTCCAATATTCACAGGTTTCCAACCTCCAGCCCAAGCCCTCAGAGTGCTGCAGGACCCCTAGTCTCCATATGTGCCAGGTTAGTGCCTTTAATCAACTTCATTGTGTCACTCTTTGATTTGTCCATGAGCTACACTGAGTAGGAGCAACTCACACCCCTCCTTCCTCTTTGGTCTGGATACTGAATATGTGCAAAGTCCCTTCAGGACTGTTTAGTTCCCCTATTAAGTTTCTCTGGGGACTGCTGCCCCTCTGAGCTCCTGCTTTCCCCCTTTGATCAGTCCTTGATGTGCCTGTATTTGAAGCAAATCACACCCCTCCTCCTCCTTCTTGGCTGGCCTGGCCTCAGCAAGAGAGTTTTTTAATCAGTGGCTGAGAGCCTTTTTTTTTTTTTTAAGTAAATTCTTCTTGTTTGTGCCTGCCATTCTTAACAAACATCTGGCTTTTCACACAGCCCAACTCTCTGACCATTCAGGAGACTATCTGGGTCAGGGTCCGTCATGGCCCCACTGTTCTCCCATCTCCGGGTGTCACCTGGCTCCCCAATTTCTCTGGTAATGACCTAGCTGGTGGCCATAGTCCCAGTGGGGGAATACCACCTCTGTGCATCTCCCACCATGTCTTTATCCCCCTGCGACTTGAAGCACCCAGGTCTCTCCTCGTGTGGAACTACCTTCCCTGCTCTAGGATAGGACAGAGCTATGATGGTATAATGACTGATTCAGCTCTCCTCCGGCTAAGCGCCAGGCCAGGGACCTCAAGAGGCTTGGTCCCCGTGCAGAACCCAGGGACCTTACCATCCCTAAACAATCTCCTTACCGTCTGTTTTTCAACATCCTCTAGTCTTTGGCTTCCAAACTTCATATAAGCTGGGATTCTGCTGGCTGTTCACTCTATTTATTCTTCAGAAGATGAACTAGATGTCCCATTTGCGTGCATGAGGAAATTAGTTCAGCTCCCACATACATCACTGCCATCTTCAGGCTATTTCTTTTTTATTGTTTCAAGGACCATTTTTTCCATTTTCCCCCATCCCCTCCCCGTTACCCCACCCCCTCACCACATACCTCCCATCCTCAATCCCACCCCCTCTGGCTTTGTCCATGGGTCCCCCACACATGTTCCTTATCTGTTTTCTTGATTTACCCTTTGGACTGATAGAAAAGCTCTATTTGAAAGCTTTTCAAACTTTTTTGAAGCCTTTGCATTAGTATAACAGAATCTAATATAAAAATCAGCCACATTTTCAGATGCCTGATCTATTATTTTTTTCAAAGATTTATCTGATTATATTTGCATTGAATAATATCTTAAGCAATGCAAAAACAAACAAAAACCTTCATATATATCATACCTTAAAATTCTGCAGAAAACTAGGTTCTGTTATTTAGGACACACACTTACTTTGAAGCTTACCTTAAGCATATGTTTTTTCCTTTTTAAACATATCAACTTCCTGATTTTCTGGCAATCAAATATCACTCATATAAAAATTATAACAAACATCATGGAAATTAAATTTGAATGAGTCAAAGAATGTCTTTTCTAGTTTTCTCTCTATTCTCTGTGTAAGATCAATTTTTACCTTGAAGAGAGGTTCAGCATTGCTAGATTTATCAAGAAATTAAAGCTTTCTTTGTATTAGCACACCTTTGATATTATGAGTTATGTTGGAGATTATCATCTTTTGCTTTCTCCAATTTAGAATTTAGAATTATTCTTCCAAGAATCTTGTTAATCTTTTTAAGAATGATAAAATGATGGTTATTATAAAATTAATAACATCTTACTAGCCACTATTGTCACATACCAAAAATCATCTTATATTGTTTTTAAAATAACTTCTGTATTTATGAATAAAGCTTGCCATCTAGTGGGAATACTGAAGCAAATGGTAGAAAACTGCTGGTGTCACAGAACTGAGTATTAAAAGACCTATTTAGTTTCAGTGGTTTTCCTGGAATTATGGTTCAGTTCTAATAGCATTTTAAAAAAATAATCAATTATCAAACTTAGCCACATTGATGCACTTGTGTAAAAGCAGCATGAGTTAATAAATTCAAAATGTTAAAAATACATTTAAAAATACTGAATTTAATTTAATTTGAAAACAGTGTATTTCAAATGTGAAAGTAATTCTATCTTGTCTATAATATGAATTTGATAAGCTTTTAAGATAATTGCTCACAGGAAGGTCCTGTATCCCTTTCTTCTTCAACAGGTAGTTTTAATGAGAGTATATGCAAGACACAATTTCCATGTATACATATTTACAGAGTGAAAATAAATCAATTTGAAGAAAAATAAAACAGGGTTATAGTTCTTCATGATAGAGACTATAGGTCAAGCCATTTTTCCTGAAGAATTGTGGTTTTTAAAAATTATTATGTCATATAAACCAATTTATTTTGTCATATCAAAGGATGACTTTCCTTCAGGTAAATTTATTAAATGTATGTGTTCATTAAGAAAGGAAAAATTATCTTGTTTCTAGAGCTTGAACTTCTATTCTGCTTTAGTACTTTGAAAAACAAGCCTGCAACTCTCAACCTTGTGGGCTATTTAATAGGTGCCATTAATGATAATGAATCCTGCAGGTACACACTGGGGTCTATGAAATGATTGAGGAGGCAAAATCAGGTAGATGATGAGAAGTGGAAAGATGTAATAATGATCCCAGTATAGTGGCATTAAGAAGAAATAAGTTGACAAATAATTTTATGGAGGTCTCAAGAAATGGTGGCAAAAGACAAGAATGGAGAATGGTAAACTAGTTATTTATTCAATAGCAAAATCAAAAGCAAGAGAGTATGTTCACATTTTATTCATTTACACATTAGTGAGTGGATGTGGGTTGAATAAGACATTTATTGTTTCCCTATAATGCAAACATTAGTGCTACTATTTGAGAAAGAATGATCAAAGTAGTTTTTAATTAAATTTTAGGCAATTTTCAGTATAGTTTTAGTTTCACAACAAAATCGAGGGATTTCTCATACATCTCATGCTCCTACACATGCATAACCACTTCCATTATCAATATCTCCCACCAAAGTGGTACATTTATTACAATTGATGAGCCTATATTAACTCATCATAATCACACAGTAACCAGTGGGGAGGGGGGAAACGGGGGAAAGAATAGTCACCAAGGAACATGTATAAAGAGGGTTCATGGACAAAGCCAAAGGGGGGTAGGATTGAGGGTGGGAGGTGGGGATGGGTGGTGTGGGGAAAAGTGGTGGTAGGAAAATGAAGACAACTGTACTTCAACAATAGAATAAAGAAGAAAAAAATGCTCTGTGATCTATGTATCCTCCTACCCCAATCAAACCTTGGAAACAACTGATGCTTTTACTTTCTCCACATATTGCCTTTTCCAGAAAACTCTACTGTTGGAATCATATAGTATGTAGCCTTTTCATATATGCTTAATTCACTTAGTAATATATAGTTAAGATTCTTTCAGGTCTTTTCATGGTTAAAAGTTCATTTTTCTGTTGCTTTTAAGAATATTTTACTGTTTATGGTATTACAGTTGTCCCAATATTTTCCCTTCACTGCTCTCCACACTGTCTGGCCCTTACTTCCATAGTCAATGCCCACACCTTTTTATCCATGTCCATAGATCATTCACATTATGTTCTTTGATTAATCCCTTCAACTTTCTTTTAATCAGTCCCTGCCTTCCACACCCCATCTTACAGCTGTCAGTCTGTTCCATGAATATGTGCCTCTGGTTCTATTTGTCTTATTAGTTTATTTTGTTCATTAGATTCCACTTATTTTTTTAAATTTTATTGTTGTTCAAGTACAGTCTTCTGCCTTCCCCCTCCCCCACCCTAGCCATCCCCACTTCCTTCCACTGATTCCACCCTCCCTTGGTTTTGTCCATGTGTTCTTCCATTGCATTTTAGGTTCCAATATTTCTGTGAGAAGTTAGCTGTTAATCTTGAATAGTTCATCCATAACAGCAGTCATTTTTCTCATCTGTTTTCAAAATTTTGTTTTGAGGGGCAAGGTCTTTTTAATCTCAGGCATCTTGGTGTGAATATTTGGATTTAATTGTACTTGAAGTGTATAAAACTTTGTAGCTATGTAAATTAATGATTTTCATTAAATTTGGGAAGTGTTCATCCATTATTTCTTTAAATATTTTCTGGTTCCATTCTCTCTCTGCACTTTTGCTGGAACTCCCCTTATGTGTATGTTGAAGCATTTAATGGTATCTTATATTCCTATGATGTTCTCTGTTTTTATACATTTTCTCCCTCTGTTCTTTAAATTTATATTCTCTATTGACCTATCTTCAACTTCTGTGATACTTTCATATACTATTTAAAACCTGACATGCTGCTCTAGTAAATTTTTGTTTATTTATTCTATTATTATTTTTTACTTTATTATTGTTCAAGTACAGATCTCCACATTTACCCCAAACCACTCCCCCCCACCTGAGCCATCTCCACCTCATTCCCCAATATCAACCCCACCTTGGTTTCATCCAAGTTTCCCTTACAGTTGTTCCTGAAAAACCTTCCCACCTTCCCCCCATTATCCCTTCATACCTCCCCTCTGTTTACTGTCAAGATTGTTCTTAATTTCAATGTCTCTGCTTACATTTTGCTTGTTTGTTTGTTTTGTTGATTAGCTTCCACATAAAGGTGAGATCATATGGTATTTTATTTCACCATCTGGCTTATTTCACTTAGCATAATGCTCTCTAGTTCCATCCATGCCGTCGCAAAGGGTAGGAGCTCTTTCTTTCTTTCTGCTGCATAGGATTCCATTGCAAAATGTGCCATAGTTTTTTCATCTACTCATTTACTGATGGACACTTAGGTTACTTCCAGCCCTTGGATATTCTAAATTGTGCTGCTATGAACATTGGGGTGCACAGGATCTTATGGATTGGTATTGCAGGGTTCTTAGGATATAATCCCAGCAGTGAAATTGCCAGGTCAAAAGGCAGTTCCATTTTTAGTTTTCTAAGAAAATTCCATACTGTTTTCCACAGTGACTACACCAGTGTGCATTCCCACCAACAGAGTACTAGGGTCCCCTTTTCTGCACATCCTCTCCAACACTTGTTTTTTGTTGATTTATTTATGATGGCCATTCTGACTTGTGTGAAGTGGTATCTCATCGTGGTTTTAATTTGCATCTCTCTGGTGGCTAGTGATGCTGAGCATCTTTTCATATGTCT
Organism: Tonatia bakeri; assembly: GCA_004024845.1. Classification (NCBI taxonomy): domain Eukaryota; kingdom Metazoa; phylum Chordata; class Mammalia; order Chiroptera; family Phyllostomidae; genus Tonatia; species Tonatia bakeri. The sequence continues at coordinate 18,818 of PVIA01008862.1, read as the reverse complement.
CTGGGCCCTCTGTATGTCCTCCTTGGAGAAGTGTCTGTTCAGGTATTTTGACCATTTTTTAATTGGGTTTTTGTCTTCCTGGAGTGGAGTCCTGTGAGTTCTTTATATATTTTGGAGATTAAGCCCTTGTCCGAGGTATCATTGGCAAATATGTTTTCCCATACAGTTGGTTCTCTTTACATTTTAATGCTGTTTTCTTTAGCTGTGCAGAAGCTTTTTAATTTGATGAGGTCTTATTTATTTATTCTTTCCTTTATGACCCTTGCTCTAAGGGACATATTGGTGAAAATATTTCTGCACGGATTATCTGAGATTTTCATGCCTATTTTCTCCTCTAGGACTTTTATGATGCCATGACTTATATTTAAGTCTTTTATGGACCTTGAATTTATTTTTGTGTATGGTGTGAGTTGGTGATCGAGTGCCATTTTTTCCATGTAGCTGTCCATATTTCCCAACACCATTTGTTAAAGAGGCTATTTTTACTCCATTTTATGTTTCTGCACCCTTTTTCAAATATTAATTGACCATAGAGACTTAGGTTTTTTTCTGGAATCTCTATTCTGTACCAATGATCTATGTGTCTGTTCTTATGCCAGTACCAGGCTGTTTTGATTACAGTGGCCTTGTAATATAGTTTGATATCAGGTATTGTGATCCCTCCTGCTTTGTTCTTCTTCCTCAAAATTGCTGCAGCTATTTGGGATCGTTTATGGTTTCGTTTAAATTTTTGAAATATTTATTCTGTCTCTGAAATATATTATAGGCACTTTAATATGGATTACATTGAATCTATAAATTGCTTTGGGTAGTATGGACATTTTGATGATTTTAATTTTCCAATCCATGAACATGGTACATGCTTCCATTTGTTTGTCTTCCTCAATTTCTTTCTTCAATGTTGTGTAGTTTTCTGAGTACAGGTCTTTTACCTCCTTGGCTAGGTTTATTCCTAGGTACTTTATTTGTCTTCTTACTCTACACCAAATGGGATCTTTTCCTGAATTCTATTTCTGATACTTCATTGTTGGTGTACAAAAATGCTTTTTATTTATTTAATTATTTTTAAAGATTTTATTTATTTTTAGAGAGGGAAGGGAAGGAGAGAGAGAGAGGGAGAGGGAGAGAGAGAGAGAAACATCAGTGTGCGGTTGCTGGGGGACATGGCCTGCAACCTAGGCATGTGCCCTGACTGGGAATCAAACCGGCGATGCCTGGTTCGCAGCCCGCGCTCAATACAAAAATGCTTTTTATTTCTTAATATTGAATTTGTATCCTGCTGTTTTGCCAAATTCACTTATTAGGTCGAGTAGTTTTTTGGTGGTCTATAGGATTTTTCTATGTACACTATCATGTCATCTGCAAACAATGACAGTTTTGCTTCCTCCTTTCCAATTTGGATTCTTTTTATTTTGTTTCCTTGTCTGATTGCTGTGGCTAGGACTTCCAATACTATGTTGAATAGAAGTGGTGAAAGTGGAAATGCATGTCATATTCCTGATCTTAGCAAGAAAGCTTTTAGTTTTTTCCCATTGAGTATGATGTTAGCTGTAGTTTTCTTGTTTATGGCTTTTTTATATTTAGTTATGCTCCCTTTATTCCCACCTTGCTGTGTGTTTTTATAATAAATGGGTGCTGTACTTTATCAAATGCTGTTTCAGCATCTATTGGTTATGATCATGTGGTTTTTGTCTTTGATATTATTTTTGTAGTTTACTATGTTTATTGATTTGCCGATTGTACCATCCTTGAATCTGTGAAATGAGTCCCAATTTATCATGGTGTAAGATCTTTTTAATGAATTGCTGGGTCTGGTTTGCCATTATTTTGTTGAGGATTTTAGCATCTATGCTTATCAGTGGTATTGGCCAGAAATTTTCTGTCTTCATTGTGACTTTACCTCGTTTTGAGATAAGAATTACAGTGGCCTCACACAAAGAATTCGGGAGTCTTTCCTCTTCTTTGATTTTTTGAATAACCTGAGAAGGATAAGGGTTAGCTCTTCCTTACATGTTTTGTAAAATTCTCGTGCAAAACAGACCAGTCTAGGGTTTTTGTGTCCAGAGTTTTTTGATTAATGTTTCTATTGCACCAGCTATTATCAGTCTGTTCAAGCTTTCTGCTTCTTCTTTATTCAGTTTTTGAAGATTATATTTTTCTAGAAATTTGTTTGTTTCACCCAGGTTTTCAAATTTCTTGGCATGTAGTAATTTCTCACAATCCTTTGTATTATTGGTATCAGTTTTAATTTCTCCTCTTTCATTTCTGATTTTATTGATCTGGGTCCTGTCTCTTTTTTTTCACTTTTTTGTTCATCTTTTCAAAGATCCAGCTCCTGGATTTATTTATCTTTGGGATTGTTCTTTCAGTCTCTATAATATAATTCTGCTCTGATCTTGGTTATCTTCTTACTTCTACTTGCTCTGGGCTTTGTTTGTTGTTGTTCCTCCAGTTCTTGTATGTGTAGAGTTAGGCTGTTTATTTGAAATGTTTCCATCTTGGAGTTCCGGCCAAGATGGAGGCATAGGCAGTCGCATTGTGCTTCCTCATGCAACCAAAACTAAAGACAACAAAAATTGAGAAACAAGAATCAACCAGAACAGAGAGAAATTAATTGAACAGAAGTCAGGCTCCAGTACATCCAGACCGGTAAGGAGTGGCAGAGTTGGAGGCCTGCAGAGAGGGGTCGAGGGTTCCCAGCAGGAAGAAACGCTGGCTGGCAGGTGCGGGTGCGCAGGGCGCAGACGGCAGCGGACAGACCAGTGGCAGACCCCGGGTGCGGGAGGTGACTAGCAGACCCAGTGAGGGACGCAAGGCAGCTAGCTGTCCGCAGCCACACGTTTGCACAAACTAAGTGAAAACGGGCAGCGCTGCCGCGTTTCAAAGCTTAAGAGCCCCGTCTGGGAACTGAGGCCGGGAGACTCTCTCAGCCTCACAGGAGACTTCTCGGGGAAGCCCACAGACTCCAAAAAAGTGCACAAGCCCACCGCCCAGGAGCCAGCACTGGAAGGGCCCAATTTGCTTGTGGGAGGCCATGGAGGGGACGGAAGTCCTAGAGAGAGCGGAGCAGGCACCATTGTTCCCTCTCAGACCCCTCCCCCACATACAATGTCACAACCCAGCGACTGGGGTGCCCGCCCTGGTGAAGTCATGTGCAGAGTTCAAAACAATAGTAATCAGGATGCTCACAGAAAAGGTTGAGTATGGTCACAAAATAGAGAAAAAAGTGAAGGCTATGCAAAGTGAAATATAGGAAAATATACAGGGAACTAATAATGACAAGAAGAAAATGAGGACTTAAATCAACTATTTGGATCAGAAGGAATAAGAAAAATGTAACTAGAATAGAATGAAGAAACAAGAATTCAAAAAAATGAGAGGCTTAGGGACCTCTGGGATAACTTTAAATGTTCCAACATCCAATTCATAAGGGTAACAGGAGAACAAGAGCAAGAAATTGAAATCTTATTTGAAAGAATAATAAAGGAGAATTCCCCCAATCTGGTGAAGGAAATAAACTTCTAGGAAGAACAGGAAGCTCATAGAGTCCCAAAAAAGTTGGACCCAAGGAAGCACACACCAAGGCACATGTAATTACATTACCCAAGATTAAAGCTCAGGAGAAAATCTTAAAAGCAGCAAGAAGACAGGAGAGAGTAGTCTACAAAGGAGTTCCCAGAAAACTATCACCTAATTTCTCAAAAGAAACTTCACAGGTAAGAAGGGGCTGGAAAGAAGTGTTCAAAGTCATGAAAGGCAAGGACCTACATCCAAGATTACTCTATCCAGCAGAGCTACCATTTAGAACGTAAGGGCACGTAAAGTGCTTCCCAAATAAGGTAAAATTAAAGGAGTTCATTATCACCAAGCCCTTATTATATGAAATGTTAAAGATACTCCTCTAAGAAAAAGAAAATGAAAAAATATGAGCAGTAAAAGAAAAAAAAGACAACTGTCAACTATAGAACATAATTTTAAAAAAAAGAAACAAACTAAGCAAATAGCTATAACAAGGACAAAGTCACAGAAATGGAGGTGAAATGGAGGGTTATCAGTGGGGAGAGGAAGAGTTGGAAATGGGGGAAAAAAAGGTACAGGGCATAAGAAGCATAAATGGGCCCTGGTTGGTGTCACTCAGTGGATTGAGTGCCGGCCTGCAAACCAAAGGGTTGCCGGTTCAATTCCCAATGAGGGCATATGCCTGGATTGCGGTCCAAGTCCCTGGTTGGGGGCTCATTAGAGGCAACTGGTCAACACATCAATGTTTCTCTCCCTTTCTCCCTTCCTATCTCTCTAAAAATAAATAAAGTTTTTTTTAAGAAGGATAAATAGTAGGTACAAAATAGACGGGGTCTCCCCTGTTAAGAATAGTATAGGAAATAGAGAAGCCAAAGAACTATATGTACTTATATGTACAACCCATGAACATGAACTAAGGGGAGGAGGGAATGCTGGTGGAAGGGGATTTACAGGGTTGAAAGGAATAAAGGGGAAAATTGGGACAACTGTAAGAGCATAATCGATAAAATATACTTTAAAAAATTAAAAAGTAAAAATAATAAAATTTTACAAGTAAGATTTCTAGTATAAGTTTATTGCTGTCTGTATCATTTGTGAAGTTCTCTAACATTTTCCTTGTATATTTGGGTGCCCCTATGTTGTGTGTATATATGTTTATAATGTTTATGTCTTATTCATAGAATCTTCCCTTGAGTATTATGAAGTGTCCTCCTGTGTCTCTTTTTATAGCATTTTTGAAGTCTATTTTTTCTGATATAAATATTGCCTCCCTAGATTTTTTTTTTCCTGTCCATTTGCTTGGAATATTTTTTTCTAAACCTTTACTTTCAGTCTGTGTAGGTCTTTTATTCTGAGATAGGTCTCTGATGCAGATCCTGGCTCGCAGGACCCATGTGTTGTGGTGGCTATGAATAAATACACGTGGACTACAGAAGTCCTGTGGAGAAAAATGGATGACATGGGCCCTCTCTAAGTGACAAAGAGGGCCCCGGCCCCTGTATGGACAGGCTTTTATTGCTTTTCTGGGTACATTACATTGAGGATGGTCCTCATTTACTATGCACTGGTTCACTGCAGGTGATTACCTTTACAGATAACGAAGGAAAGAATGTTTCTAATTACTTCAAAGAGAAGGATGTTACAGATCAAGAGGAAAAGTGGTTGAACTGGTTACACTCCATTCTTGGGAGGTTTAGCTCAGATTTTAGGAAGTTACAATAAGCACTTCTTACCTGAATTCAGGGTGAGGGAGTTTTAACAAAAGCAAGTCTCATAGCTGCCTAAGTACAATACAGGCCTGATTCCCCACAGAAGAACCTATCCTTGGGCATGGCACCTGTGTGCAGGAACCTCGCTTCCCACTGGCCTTTCCAACTGGGAGCTGGGTACATTCCCACGCCATGCGGAATGGGTCCCTATAGGTCTCTTGTGGGCAGTATATGTGCAAGTCATGTTTTCTTATCCATTCAGCTACCCTATGCCTTTTGCCTATGCCTATGCCTATGCTTGGGGCATTTAATCCATTTACATTTAAAGTTATTGGTAGGTACTTATTTATTTTTCCAACTTTGTACCCATGTTCCTCTCTCTCTCACTCTTTTTCTTTCTGTTCTTATTGCAATCCCTTTAGTACATCTTGCTGGCTGGTTTGGTAGAAATGTATTCTTTCAGCCTTCTTTAGTCTGGGAAACTCCTTATTTTGCCTTGCATTGTAATTGAGAACCTTTCTGAGTACACTAGTCTTAATTGCAGGCCTTTGCTTTTCATTACTTAGAATATTTCTTGCCATTCCTTTCTGGCTTGTAGTTATCTGCTGAGAAACCAGCTGCTAGCCTTATGGGAGCTCCCCTGTATATTACCTCCTGTTTCTCCCTTGCTGTTCTTAAGATTCTCTCTTTGTCTTTAAAATGTGGCATTTTAATTATGTGTCTTGATGTAGGCTTCTTTGGGTTCATCTTGATTGGGACCCTCTGTGCTTTCTGAACTTGCATGGATTTCCCCCTCTCCAGGTACAGCAAGTTTTCTATCATTTTTTCAAACAGGTTTTCTATACCTTGCACCTTTTCTTCTCCTTTTCATATGCGTATGATAAAATATTATTATATTTCATATTGTCCTATACCTCCATTAAACTTTCTTCATTTTTTAGTCTTTTTTCATTTTATTCCTTGATGGGGTGGTTTTGCTACCTTGTCTTCCAACTCACTGATTCAATACTGTACTTCATCTACCCTTCTGTTAATTTCTTCTACTTTATTCTTCATTTCACATATTGTATTCTTATTTTCCTCCTTGTCCTTATTCATAGCTTTATGTCTGTTTTCATGTTAATATAGTACCCACTAAGCTCCTTGTAGTTCCCATAAATTTCCTCTTTCTTACTGAGTTTCTTGAGCATCTTTATAACCATTATTTTGAACTCTGTGCCTGACAGATTGCTTGCCTCAATTTCATTTAGCACTCTTTCTGGGGTTTCTTTCCTTTTTCAATATGGGGTTGGTTCTTTGTTTCCCTGCTTGCATGACTCTTTCCATGTTTCTGCATATTAAATTGACGTCCTCTGACTCCATGTATTTGTGGGTTGGCTTTCTGTGGTAGGAGACTTGTGGAGCTCAGTGGTCAGGTCTCCTTGATCTCTTAATCTGGTAGCTCTTGAGATGCCCTTTATGCTGTTTGTGTGGTTTCCCTTGTTATAATTTGATTTTGGTTGTTGCTGGCTCATTCTTTAGTGGGTCCTTTATTCTGGTTGGCTAACTGAGGGTCACACCACCCACAACATCTTGTATGCAATTGGACAGGTGCTTCCAGAACAGAACAAAAGAATCCAGGAACAAAACCCACACGTACAAAAAAAACCAAAAACACTATTGACAATAAATGAACAAATATTAATAAAGTTGAAAAGAGATTAAGACTCTTATAAGAAAGAAAAATGAATATGTGATGACTAATGGAAGGATAATAATTTTAAGAGGGTGGAGAGAGAACAAATAATAATATAGGGAATAGAAACAAGGCAAAAAATGAAATAAAATAAAATTGCAACTTAAATAAAAAAGAGAGTAGAAGGTCAAACAGAGTAAGAAATGGGAAGAGCATGATATCAGGGTAAAAAACTAAGAAATACTGAAAAGTTTAGAACAAAATTGAAGAAAGACAACCACAGCAACAATATCAACAGCAAACAAGCAAAGATTAATAAAGGTGGAAAGATAATAAGAAGGAAAAAAGAAAGAAGAAAGATTATGAGATGTCTAAAGGAAAGAAAGTTGATTTTGAGAATAGAGAGAAGAAATAATAAGACTATGGAATAAAGATCAGGCAAAGAGAAATAAATAAATAAATAAATAAATAAATAAATAAATAAAAAGAAATGGCAAGATGAAGGCAAAATGGAGTAAGGCAGAGGAATAGTAAAATTTGAGATTTAAAATAGAAAAATAATGGAGTTCCAGCCAAGATGGAAGATTAGGTAGAAACGCTTCGCTTCCTTGCACAACCAAAAGAAGGATAACAACCTATCTAAAACCAATAAGCAACCAGAAGTGCCAGAAAATCAATCTGCATGAAACTCTGACAACCAAGGAGTTAAAGAAACATTCACTCAGACCCATATGAGGGGCAGAGATGGGAAATGGGAAGCTGAGTGGACAGGACACATGACAAGGTGGCAGACCATGTGGGCGAGGTGGGGCTGGCTGCACAGGAAACTAAATACTCAAAACCATCTATAAAATACTTCAGGAGTTGCAACAGAGGGAAGAACTCTGTCTCACAAGGGAATTCGTTGGAAAGTGAGGCTATAGTGGAGCAAGTGAGTAGCATTGTTTCCTCTCTGACCCCTCCCCCACAGACAGCACCATAATGCGGCAAAGAGGGTTGCCCAGCCCTAGTGAATACCTAAGCCTCTGCCCCCTTACAACATAACATGTGCACTGAGATCATGAAATATGACCCAAATGAAAGAACAGATCAAAACTCTGGAAAAAGAGCTAAGTGATGAGATAGACAATCTATTTAATATGGAGTTCAAAACACTGGTAATCAGGATGCTCACAGAACTGAATGAACTTGGTTGCACAATGGAGGAAGAAATGAAAGCTACCCAAAGTGAAATGAAGCAAAATATACAGGGAACCAACAGTGAAGGGAAGGAAATCGGGACACACATCAACAATTTGGAACAAAAGGAATAGATAAACTCCCAACCAGAACAGAATGAAGACATAAGAATGCAAAAAATGAGAGGCTTAAGAATCTATGGGACAACTTTAAGTGCTCTAACATCTGCATCATAGGGATGCCAGAAAGAGAAGAACAAGAGCAAGAAATTGAAAACTTATCTGAACAGCTAATGAAGGAAAACTTCCCCAATCTGGAGAAAGAAATAGACTTCCAGAAAGTCCAGAAAGCCCAGAGAGTTCCAAAGAAGTTAGACCCAAATAGGAACACACCAAGGCACATCATCATTAAGTTACCCAAGATTAAAGATAAAGACAAAATCTTAAAAGCAGCAACAGGAAAGGAGAGAGTTGCCTACATAGAAGTGCCCCTAAGACTGTCACATGATTTCTCAAAAGAAACCTTACAGGCAAGAAGGGGCTGGAAGGAAGTATTTGAAGTCGTGAAAAGCAAGGACCTACATCCTAGATTGCTCTATCCAGCAAAGCTTTCATTTAGAATAGAAGGGCAGATAAAGTGCTTCCCAGATAAGGTAAAGTTAAAGGAGTTCATCATCACCAAGCCCTTATTATGTGAAATGTTAAAGGGACTTATCTAAGAAATTGAAGAAGATCAAAAACTATGAACAGTAAAATGACAACAAACTCACAACTATCAACAACTGAACCTAAAAAAAAGTAAAACAACAAAAACTAAGCAAACAGCTGGGACAGGAACAAAATCAGAGAAATGGACATCACATGGAGGGTTTTCGGGGGTGTGGGGGAGAAGAGGAATGGGGGGAAGGTACAGGGAATAAGGAGCATAGTTAGTAGGCATAAGATAGACAGGGAGAGGTCAAAATGGTATAGGAAACAGAGGACTCAAAGAATTCATACGTACAACCCATGGACATGAACTAAGGTGGGGAATGCTGGAGGCTTGGGGGAACAGGGCAGAGTGGGGATAAAGGAGGGGAAATTGGGAAAACTGTAATAGCATAATCAATAAAAATACTTTTAAAAAGAAGAAATACCATATGATCTCACCTATAAGTGGAACCTAATCAACAAAACCAACTAAAACCAGAGACATTGAAGTAAGTAACAAACAGACAGTTACTAGAGAGGAGGAGGAAAGGGATAAAACGGTGACACGGGCCCTGGCTCATGGGGTCTGCCACATTATGGATGAGACATGAGACAAATTCACATGGACTACCAAGTCCTGTGGAGGAAAAGGGATAGCATGGCTTTTGTCTCAAGGGGAGAAAAAGCCACGGGCCTCACCATGACTGGCCTTTATTGAGTTTCTCAGCACATTACATGATGGCCCTCATTTACTATGCACAGGTTCGCTTTAGGTGGTTACCTTTTACAGAAAACAAAGGAGCCAATGCTGCTGATCACATCACAGAAGAGGGATATTTGCAAATGAGAAGGCAAAAGTGGTTGAACCAGTTACACTCATGCTTGGAAGATTTAGCATGGATTTTAGGAAGTTACTTTGCAGTAAACATTTGCTGCCTCAATTCAGGGTGAAGGATTTTTAGCAAAAGCAAGTCTCAAAGTGGCCTAGGTACATTGCAGGTCTGATTCCCCACGGGAGAACCTATCCTTGGGCATGGGTCCTGTGCATCTCCCAGTGGGAGCTGGGCTCATGCCATGAAGAATGGTCTTTTATAATAAGGGAAGGGCCATTAAGGAACATGTATAAAGGACACATGGACAAAGCCAAAGAGGGTAGATTTGAGGGTGGGAGGCGGGGATGTTTGGGGCAGGGGAGGGGGGCATGGTGGGATGAAAATGGAGACAACTATACTTGAACAACAATAAAAAAATTATATTTAGCTCTGATAGCTATAAAATGTCAAGTAATATATTAAATTTTAAGATTAGTTTTTACACAGGAACTGGGGTTGAAAAGCAACTGTAGAGATTTAAGATATTTAATCTGAATATTTAAGACCTCAAAATAGCCAAAAGCTTGTGCATTAATATGTAATTATTGTATAGAACATTCTTTCCACTTTCACCACAATTTTCTTGAGTTGTCTAAGCATAAAATGATAATCTCTTTATTTGTATTGTGAAGCAGGGCCATTACAATTATTTCTAAAATTCTTTTTCTAAAATACAGTTCATCCAAAAGACAACCATACACAGAATTGTGGAAGACAAAGTGTTGTCTGAGATCAACACCACCAAAGTTCTGAAATGTTAAAGGCAGCAAAGTAGGCCAGCAGAAGGCAGGAGGCAGGAGGCAAATAAAAAAAATTCAGAGAATAAAATAAAACACAATAAAATACTGATTACACCATTTATTACCTTAAGTATTTATTGAATTATGACTCTAATTAATTTATCATGGAATAAAAGTCCTTAAGAAAATGATTTCACAAAAAAAAACAAGAAAACCAAAAAATAATAACAGAAAAGAAGAAAGCTATTTCAGGGTTATTATGGCTCAGACACATGGCCAAGAGAATTTAGTATATTATAGAAGGCAATTACTAAAATATGAGTGGCAAAGAGTTCCCCTGAACTTCAAACTAATTTTTATTGGATGCCAGAAAGTCTTTTCAGTGTTTGTTACCTTACAAACACCATGTAATAAGCTCTGAGTGTAATTTTAGTTAATGTGTAAATGGATTCCTTGTCCAACATTTTTATTGATATTCAGTGAACTAGACATAAACAAGAAACTGACCATTAATTTTTATTATGCAAATAGTTCACTAAGGTGACTATTTTCCTACCTGCATACTTCTCATTTTAATACTGACATCTTCCCTGAAAGTACACTGTCCATTAGATTCACTGTTGAGAGGATTTAAAATTCCAGAGGGCCCTGTTAAACTCAGTTTTATGTTGGCCTAAGTATCTGCCACTGTGTCAGTAATTTACATTTAGGGAGAACATAAGTCCTATCTTTCTTTTTTTCTTGCCCTTGAATGAATACAGCTGATTAGTCAGTGTAGAAAATTAAATGAACCTAGTATTTTTTGTCATTTTTATTCATATTTCACTCTAAGGACTCAATTTGAAACTAAAATTGTGGAATATTGCATAAATTTTATTATATTTTATGGACATTGTATTTTGGTGGAAAGAATGCTTGTCTCAAGAAAATTTTCCATAAATTTTAAAAGGTAAGAATATATAATATGCAAACTTTAAAAGTGATGGGTGGAGAAGGAAAATCATCAGGAGCTATAAATGAAATGAAGAGGAAAAAGAATTCAAAAGACTACTAGCCATTTATTACCTTCAGCCAATTAGTGAAGTTATAGATCTGGGATAAACCTAAGGAATCATTTGGATTAACCTTTCTCATGTTGGCGGAACTGGCCCATGACAAGGAAAATGACAGAAATTTTTACCCAGCTGTGCAAACAGGAGGGATTTTGAAAAGGGTATCTTGTGACCCTTTGTAAGTGCACATCACCTATTTGACAGGATTACTTCAATAAAGTGTTCACAACTAGTTAGAATTGATATCATCTTTAGTATAAACATTTCTAAGAGGTCAGTAAGTTGCATTTGGAGGGGGAAATGGTGTGTTGGATTTTGGTTAATCACAACTGATTAATTGCATGTGTTTATCTATTTTTCCATCTGAAACCCTCCTATCATGAAACTGAGGGTATAAATTGACAAGGACAAAGTGAATAGGAAGGGCACAAGGCTGGACAAGAGATTGCTAAACATGTTATTGAAAACAGGAAGTAACTGATAACTATCTTTGCAGGATGGAGAAAACCTCAATCTAAAAGCCTCGGAATTTAAAACTATGAAGTATTTTTGAAAGTGGGGGAAAGGCAGTGTGCAGTGAGAGATAAGAAGGTAATGGCAGAATCCAGAGGGGGGCGGTAGTTAAACATTATTATATGCAGTTATTAGACCACTTATGATTTGTGTCCCATACAGAAATGTGATAAGTCTTTCTACACCCAAACAGAAGATTATTTTCTTTGGTTCGCAGCCCGCGCTCAATCCACTGAGCTAGAAGATTATTTTCTAAAGAAATTGGAAAGGATAAAACTGTGAGGCTTCACATACAATTAATAGTACTTTCAGAAAGAAAACAGAGAATACACAGTAGATGCAATTATATCTTTTAAAAAGGAAAATGATTTAGTAAATGAGAAGGGTTTTTAAGTTTTTAAAAATATTTATTTTTAGACAGAAGGAGAAAGAGAGGGTGAGAAACATTGTGTGCTTGCTTTTTGCGCACCCCACAGGGGAATCTGGCCTGCAACTCAGGCATGTACCCTGACTGGGAATTGAACAAGCAACCTTTTGGTCTTCAGGCTGGTGCTCAATCCACAGAGCAACACCAGCCAGGGCTAAATGGGGAGGGTTTAAAGCAATGTCTGGTATGGTACAATAAGCAGAACAAAATGTTAAGGTTTTATTATTGCTCTTGTTTTTAAATTTTGTAGCTCATGATATTATGCATCCATAACTAGCTGCCACTAAGACTATAAGGGCATATTTACTAGCCATTTTGGTCAGAATTACTAAATAGCCAGAGTAGAAGGCAAAGCAAACATAATTAGTTTCCAATAAATTTGTCTTTGTGAACAAATAGTCTTAAAACACATAAATGTTTACATACCACATGCATATTTACATATAGTAATGTACATATGTGTTAAATAATATATATTAAATACATGTATAAATAAAAATTTGTTATTTAAAATGAATAACAATGCAAGTTGAGTTTTCTTATAGCAAATTTGTATGACTTGTTTTTGCAAAGGAAATATACATTAGATTAAAGCTCTGGAAATTAAGCTCCTATAAGATGCACTTTGACCTTACTGCCTTACTGCCATATAATTCATAGGAAAATTATCTGAAGTGTTAAAAAGTTGAATTCCTATTAGTTATGTCATCCCAAATGAACAAGCTGACAAGGCAGAGTATTTTACAATAGTTAGTGAAAAATTTATTAATCTAATTTGAATATGCTATTTTGAATCCAGAATTTTAAGAAATGAAAAAAATAGATTTGTAAAGGGAAAGATTATCCATTGCAGGCAGGATGTGAAGGAGACCAAAATTTTGCCACCTTGAAGCTGCATTTTGGAATAAGACTCAGAAAGAATCTTGGACCCTTCTCCCTTTCCTGCCTAGGAGATTCAGATGGAAAGACCTGCTTCAGGAAGGGAAACTTAGCATAATCACCTTGGCATTGTTATGGGAAAAACTCCCAGAAACTTGGTTCTTTTTGCCAATGCAGTAATGAATTACAGATCAGTGAGTCTATTGGTGTGCAAGCAGGGTTTGTTGGTAATCCTTTCTCATGGAAGAGATCAGGCCTAGTTAAGGTGGGAGTGGGGATGAAAGGCATAATTTCAGGGCAAAGCAGGGTAAGGGCAGCCAAAGGCCAGGGTGGCAAGTGAGTGTGTGGCCAGAGGTCAGGTGGCCGGAGGCCAGGCTGCCAGAGGCTGGGCAGCCAGAAAGCCAAGAGAGCCAAAAGTCCTTTGTTCTGAGGACTTATATAGTTGGTGGGATGGAGGTGAAGACGGTACATATTGATTGACCGGTAACAATGGTGTCAGATTTCGGTGGAGGATGGTATGAATACACAAAGATGTTAATGGGCTGGTTCCTTTGGGCACTATGGGCCCTTTCCAGCCTTTCAGGCCTTGGGATGAAAGCACAGTTTCAAAGGCTTTCTTTCCGTGATAGTAGAGACTGATACAGAGTTTCAAGGACTGCCTTCCTCCTGTGTTAACTTGGTGTTTCCTGTGATGTTGTATACCTGACAATATTACTGGGCCAGGCTTAGGACTGCTGAGTCAGTGGGCAGGGATATGTCTGCCTCCTCCTCCTTGCCTTGGTTTGCTATCTATCCTACCTAACAGCATTAGACAAGAAGACTCCAAGCAGTAGCCTGTTAACTAGATTCTCCCGTCTCTTTGTTGTCTGGGTTGTTTAGAAAAAAATTTACCTGTCATGTGTATTCTGCTCTTCCTCAATTACCTGTAAATCACCCATTTTCATTTTTTTTAAGATTTTATTTATTTATTTTTAGAGAGGGAAGAGGGGGAGAGAGAGAGAGAGAGAGAGAGAGAGAGAGAGAGAGAGAGAGACATCAATGTGCGGTTCTGGGAGACATGGCCTGCAACCTAGGCATGTGCCCTGACTGGGAATCGAACCTGCGATGCCTGGTTCACAGCCCGCGCTCAATCCACTGAGCTACACCAGCCAGGGCCCATTTTCATTTTTAAAACCTGAAACTCTATTTCACACTTTCCTTCTTTTATTTAAAAGACATTTATATCAAATTTTGTCACATCTTTGAAATTTTCACACTCATGTGAATTCTCCATGCACACGTTTTGAAATTTTACTTTCTCCCATTAATCTATCTCTGTTAAATGGTGATTCTTAGCCTAGCTAAAAGAACTTAAAAGATAGGAGAAAAGTATTATTTTTTTTAGCTATTACAGAGTATTCATATAGAAGTGACATACTTCAACAGAGCTTCAGGTGTACATGGTATAAGAATGAACCACCCCAACCAATATATCAGTATCAGTTCAGTTGAATTGATAAACTTTGTGTTTTTGCTATGTGAAGCTGTTACTACTAAGTTTACTGCAAAATTTTTTCATTTTTAAAAATTATACTACTAATAAATATATTTTTACCTTCTCATCATGTTCCTATTTGGGGCATCACTGGTACTTCTAAGATGTTTATGTTATATTTTATAACACAGACCAGAGGAGACTCAGAAAGATGATCTTGCTTGTTTTCATTAAATTAATACCTTGCTCTAATCAATGTAAGACAGGATAGTAAGAAACTAGAAAACTTCCTGGTCAAGTGGAATGGAGAATCTGAGACAAGAAAATTAAACAAGAACAAGCAGTTTGAGCAACTTACAGCCAGCTGGTAAATCACAAGACCTTGTCTCCCCTACCCAAGGACACTAGAGAAAAAATGGTTTATACCTCTCCTCCTTAACCATAAAATACATAGCTTCTCAGGCCATAAACCACAGGTATCCAGGGAAAAGACCAATACTAATGTAAATGGTAAGATAACACTGAAACAAAGGGAGCCAGCTTATGAAGAAGCTGTCCCACTCCCCTTTCAGCTCCACCACCCCTGACTCCCAAGAGAAACCACACATCTGTGCTCCCTCCCAAATTCCAATGTTTTCCTATATAATAAACTTGCTTTGGAAAGCTCAAGTGGAAGGTAAACATTAGGATTTTTACCCACCACCTTCTCAGATTGCTGGGCTCTGATATTAATAAAAGCACAATTATATTCCAATCCTTGTCTCTGCTATTTGGCTGAGCAGTGATGGGCAGCATGAGTGCTGAATTCATTTGCCCTCTGGTTTCAGATGGAATTCTCCAGAAAGAATGAGTTTAGCAAAAAGCAACAGATCTAAGTAATAAAAATCTTACATTGATTATCTCCTGGTGTGACTTCACTGGTGTAATAAAGTCTGAGGGTGACTGCAATGCAGAAGCTCCAAACCAGAGAGTTACCCTTTTGTTCATGGTATTTAAAAAAAAAAAAACCCAGAGTACCAGAAGCCATGAACATGCCATTTATTACTTACTTTACAAGGAAGTGAGTTGGAGAGGGGGCAGCAGTGGGGAGGGAACCACAGTGGAGTGTAAAAATGCTACAGGGTTGTGATAAACACAGGGTCCTTAAGAAGGCTGGAACTCCAGATACAAACTGTTTTCTTTGCTCCTTGTGGCTTCTGGTCAGGCAGCCACCTGTTTTCTGAGGTGAAGGGGTCATGTCTTGAGCTACCCCACACACCACCCCAGCATTGCTCCTCCACGTCACAATCTTCACATTAGTTCTTCTGGACAGGGAGCCCCTGGGTGGTGAAAGCATAGGTACACTGTAACCATATACCACAAACACAGTAGGTTATACCCTAAAAGGAAAAGGCAGAGACTGAAAAGGCCAAGGAGGACACGATACTGTTACAGAACAAACTAGCGGGGGGGGGCTGGGAGGCCTGGGACGATATACTATTACCGAAAGGAAACCCCAGTTCCTTTATATCCACCACCTATAGGAAAGATGTCTCTCAATGCCAGAGATTTGTGAAAAGGAAAGGAAATGTTTATTTAACGCTAAACAAACTTAAAATAGTGACCCAATGTCTTCGTCAAAATCCTAAAGTCCCTTAAAACACCCACAAACACACACAGTCCTTCCTTCCCCCTTTGCCCAGTCTGGGGTACGGTATCTCAGGAAAAGAAATACAAGTCTCTGACTCAGGCAGCCCCTCAGTTCTTCTTACTAATCCGTCTCGGCTGGTAGGCCTTCCTCGGTTCTTGGCCCCCTCAGCTGTGTTGCCGGGATTTCTGCTAGAGGCCGAGTGGTTCTCCCTCCCAGGTCCGAGGGAGTTCCCACTCTGCCAGAAGCGCATGACTCCCCCTCAATGCTGCGTCTTCCTCGCACCAATCTTCCTCTGCAGCCCCATTTCCGACTCCTCCCACACTGGGCCACACCTGCCCTCAATCCCTTCTTTCCAGCCTTTCTGGTCACCATCATGGGTCTGCGCAGATGTGGCCCCATGTCATGGAGCCAATCATCTCCATGCTCCCACGCAGGCAATGTAACTTGGGGGACCTGCCCCCCCCCAGGTTATGTATTGGTGGGGAAGTTACTTCCCTCCCCCTGGCTCAGAGCATGGCCAAGCTATTTAACATATCTATGTAACCAGTCAAAGGTTATAGATATGTTAAGTGACCACCCCAGAGGTTAGCTGCAGAGCTGTTGCTATGCAAAACAGGTCTCAATGGGCCTGCTCCATTTGTCCCTTCCCCCAACCCACACCTGGGGCGGGGGCAGTGAGGACATCCTAATATTTTCGGAACACCTTGAGTTCTGGACCCCATTTCAAATCCCATTTGGGGTCCCCCCTCTTGGCTACACCCTGTAACAATACCACCTGCTTCCCAAAGAATTCCACCAGGAAGTGAATGGGGTTCAAGGCCAAAAGCCAAGCTTTGTGTTATTTAATTACCCAATGTGTCTAAAGCCTGAGACATATTATGGGAATGATCAGTGATTCAATATGTAGGATGGCACAGGTTCCTCCTCCCTGGGCTGCTGTTGTTACGGAAAAGACGACTCAGACGGCCTGGGAGTTTACCAAGTGGGGTTTATTCACGCATGCAGACCCAGAGGAGATAAGATCCAAATTCTGGGCCCCGAGTTTAACCTGGGGCTTGCTTATATACTCTGTTACAAAAGCGAAAGAGGAGGGGGGAGCAGCTGCTAAAAGCAAGCACACAGAAGCAGAAGTGAAGGTTAGTGTTTTGGCCTTGAGATAACTGCTTATCGGGAAAGACTGCTGTCTGGGAACAGCTGCTGGTCAGCTCCTACCTAAGAATGGCTACTAATTAGCTGTGTCCCATCACAATCCCCCCTTTGAAGCTATAATGTGCTTTCATCCCTTTAGCATCACTATATGCCTAGCTATGCAGCTGACGTTATGGGGAAGGTTGCAACTGCTGACATTGGTGTTGGCACCTCTGGAGAGCTAACACTGTGGCAGCTGCCCTATGAGTCACCATGGCCTCTAGGTGTTGGACCAAGGTCCAGAGGATGTAGGGTCCTATATGCCTGACATCTCCGGGTCTGGTATCCTATGGTCCTGGATATCACTCCAGTCTGGTATACCTTCCCTCTCCAAGGGCAGAGGGATTGCTGTGGCAAAACGTAACCCGATGTCATGCCAGTGGAGGAGCTGAAAGCTGACCCTGGGAGATAGTAAGACACCACTCTACTGCTGAGCATAATTCTACACTCAGGGGTATTACATTTGCAGGATGGGGCTGAGACAAGGGCCACATCTGTCAAGCAAAGCATACAATAAATTCAAATGCAGAGACCAAACAGAGATAAACTATTCCTAGGGTGATCCACTTTGCGGGACTCCATTCTGCCAGGGTCACAGTCACTAGTCCAATTCCCAATACTCCTGCGAAGGTGCCGATCAAAGTCAGGAACCCTGTGGAATAATAGTCCATTCCTTGGTGTCTTCTTTACTGGCTGGCGTCCTCCGGAGCCTCAGCGTGGGTAGTCTAAGTGCATGCTTAGTCCTCAGGTCCACAGGATCTGCTGCTGCTTTGGTCTGGATGTAGTGGATCCAAGGGGTGATTCCTGTAACTTTAAGGGCAGTCATGGTGGTTAGTAACACCAAATGTGGCCCGGTCTACACAGGTTGAAGTGGCTCCTTTCTCCAGTCCTTTATCCATACATAACTTCAGGTTTAAAGGAGTGCGCTGGCCACCCTCAGGGTAAGGGTCCCTGGCCTAAACTCGCCCTGTTTATCTTTCTTACAGTTTTCTCTACCTTCTGGAGATATTTTCTCTGCCCTAATTCACTTTGCAACCGAACCCACCATTTTGTATGCTGAGAACCACCACCAACGCGATCCACCACCCCGCCTGCTCACGGCCCCGGGCCCTCCCAGTTCCCCCAGTCGCTACAATGCAACGGCCCACTCCCCGTTGGGCCAGCTCCTGGGCCCTCAAGTTCCTGAGGCGGCCTGATGGATGGGAGCAGGCCCAAAGAGGCCAGGACGCCAGGACAAGAGGGGGAGTCCAGATGAGCGTGTCACGGCTAGCT
>PVIA01008861.1:0-67146 GCA_004024845.1 Tonatia bakeri | reverse complement strand
AGAATTATTTGGAACTTAGGCCAACAAATTATTTTCTCAGAGAGAGCACTTGATCACCCACACTGTTTAGCTTTGTCAGCACACGGGATCATGAAAAACACACTGAGTTGTACTTTTGTTCTTACACCATCTTCTGACAAAAACGCTCTGTGCGGCACCTGTAAGAGAGGGCTTCCTCCCCTGGGGCTCGCCGGAGGGGCCTGAGAAGGGCCAGTTCGGACTGGGGATCAGATGAGTGTCCGGGCTGGAAGAGGCCGGGCCAACGGGACTTTGTGCTGTCTCTGCTCTCCCACTTCCCAGACGCACCAGGCTCCCGGCTCCCGCTAACCCCGGCGGGAGTTTGATCTGGGCTCCACTGCCACTCAGTGATCTCCAAAGTCCGAAAGGTCTCAGGCTCCACCGTAGGTCGGACTTCAAGTCTATTCTGCCCCTGGTTTTCAGCTTCTCAGTAAATGGCAGTAGTATCCACCTGCTTGTTCAAGGCCACCATGTATTGGTCATCTTTTTTTTTTAAAGATTACATTTATTTATTTGTAGAGAGAGGGAAAGGGAGGGAGAGAGGGAGAGAAACATCGATGTGTGAGAAAGCATTGATGGTTGCCTTTCACACACTCCAGCTGGGGATCTGGCCTGCAACCCAGGTAAGAGCCCTGACCGGGAATCAAACGTGCAAACTTCAGACCTGCGGGATGACAACTGACCCACTGAGCCACACCAGTCAGGGCTGCATTGGTCATCTTCTATTCTTTCCTTTCATTCCAATCTTATCCTAAGCTTTTGGGAACTTGTGGGTTCCCTCTCCGATGCATACATGGAAACCGGCCTCTTCTGACAACCCCTCCTGCCACTACATATAGCCAAACCCTCTGTTTCAGGCTGAGTTGTCCCTTTAAATTCACATGTTGAAGCTCTAATCCCCAGAATTTAGAATGTGACTATATTTGGATGTGGGGCCTTTAAAGGTGATTAAGATAAAATGAGGTAAGTAGGGTGGGCCCTAATTTAATATGGCTGGTGTCTCACAAAGAGAAAATTTGGACACGGATGCACACTTAATTGGGTTAAAGAAATTTTCTTCTAGCCTTCTATTAGTTTTTAAGTTGTATTAGCTTATTAGTTTTATTAAATCAAGAATGAGTGCTGAATCTTATCGCATGCCTCTTCTGCATCTGTGGTGGACTTTGTAAAATAATCTAGTTTGACCTGTTAATGTGGGCAGCGCCATTTGTAGCCCATCTGATACCTTTGGTGCTCCTTCCTCCAGGGACCACAGCTCCACGCCAGCAAAGCTTAAATAGAATTTCAGCCCCATTCAACCCTTCAGCAAGATGCCCACATGTTGACTGCACCCTGTGAGGTGCCTGACTGCAGGCCAAAATCCTGTGTGTGATCCTTCTGGCCTGACCATGAGCAGTTACAAAGGCTTTGCCTGGCAGTCCTCATTGTGGGGGAGGGGGTTTGGGGAGAAGGGGTACATAGGGGAAGCTGCCCTCCCCACAGGAGATTTGGTGCACAACGGTGCTCTGCAGTCTGGATCCCCTTTTGGCCACCCCCACCCAGGGACTACGTCTGGAGACACTTTGGTTGTCACTGTGGAGGATGGGGATTGCTGCTGGAATCTAGTGCATGCAGGCCAGGGATACTTCTAAGCATCCTGTGCACAAGCCCCCTGTTGTGGAGTCCATGTTTGTGTCCTCCAAAGTTTATATGTTGAAGTCCTAACCCCCAGTGTGACCATATTTGGAGATAGGGCCTGTGAAGAGGCGATGAAAGTTTAATGATGTTATAAGGGTGGGGCCCTAACCTGCTAAGACTGGTGCCCTTATAAGAAAAGGAGGAGACACCAGACCTCTCTCTTTCCTGCCTTGTGAGGACACATCGAAGGGGAGCCATCCACTAGCCAGGACAAGAACTCTCACTAGGAACCGGATTGGTCAGCACCTACCTGGTCTTGAACTTCTAGCCTCCAGAACTGTGAGAAATAAATTTCTGTTGTTCAAGCCACCCTGTCTATGATTTTTTTAAAAGCAAACCCCTAAAATAAATAATTATCCATTCCAAAATGTGAGTAGAGCCAAGGCTGGGAAACTCTGGTGAAAGGCTATTCAACACCTTTCATGAGACCTTTTTCCCTGGAATCTGATACTTTGGGGACTGCTGTAGATAACAAGTATCAAGATGCCTTTATGGCTCCCGTCACTTTGGGAAATCCCAAGGGTTTTAGGAGCTCTGGCTGGAAATGAGGAAGAGGACCAAATATATCTTTCTTACTATAAATCACAATATCACAATTACCCACTGGTAACCATGGACAAATTATGTACCATTTCTGAGCCTCCATTCACTCACTTGAGAAATAATAGTAACCATGTCCTTGGAAAGATTAAGTATATTCGAAGAGCTTATTGGGAGTCATGGAGACACACTGGCCAGGCCTCCCTTCAAGGGTTCGCTGCCAGCCTGCAGGCGGGTGGTCAGCAGCCAGGCAGCCAGCTGCCAGCTCCTTCAGGGGCTGCCTCAGCTACAGAGGGCTACCCCAGCTGAGGTTACTCCACGGCACCTGACAACTGAGGGAGAAAGGCAGAAATAGATAAGGCCTGGCATTTCTTCCTGACATGGGACATTAATGGATGATACTTGTGCTAGAATTCCCCATCAGGGGGGCCAAGAGTCTTGGGGGCCTGCATCCCAGACGGACTCTTTCCTCTCTCCAGCCCTGCTTTGCCTCCTTTCCCCTCACAGGTGGTGATCCCTAACACCTCATATTATCTTCAGGTCTGCTTCTGGAGAACCCGCCCTACAACACCGTGACCAGCCGACAGTAAGTACCCAATTCATGTTAGCTGTTGTTCTTTGTTGTTGTTAGTGCATTAAAATCAGAGCCAGAGTCCAAGATTGGGCATTTTATTCCTGACTCATCCGGCCCCTGCTATGCAAATGTTAGTGCTGTATTAATCTGTTATTGCACTAATATCTTGTCTTATTTTTATTTTTTAAGAAAGGGAGAGAAACCTGATGAGCGAGAGAAACAGAAATCAGTTGCCTCTCTCATGCCCCCAACTGGGGACCTGGCCCTCCATGCAGACATCTGTCCTGACTGGGTATCAAACTGGCAACCTTTAGGTGATCAGGCCAGTGCTCAATCCACTGAGCTACAGCAGCCAGGAACTAACATCTTGGAAGTACCTTTTGTCATGATCTGAATGTTTGCATTGCCCCGCACCCCACCCACCAGATTTATATGTTGAAATCCTAACCCCCAATATAATGGTATTAGGTGAGGCTTTTGGGAGGTAATCCGGCCATAAGGATGAAACCTTCATGAATGGGATTAGTCTCCTTATAAAAGAAGCTCCAGACATCTCTCTTGCCCTCTTTCCACCATGCAGGAATATGAGGAGGGGCCATCTGCAACCCAAAAGAGGGCCGGCCCTCACCAGAACCAGACCACGCTTGCTCTCTGATCTTGGACTTCCAGCATCCAGAACTCTGAGAAGTAAGTTTCTGTTGTTTAAAGCCACCCAGTCTCACCCTGGCTGGCGTAGCTCAGTGGATTGAGTGTGGGCTGCAAACCAAAGCATCGCAGGTTCGATTCCCAGTCAGGGCACATGCCTGGGCTGCAGGCCACGGCCCCCAGCAACCGCACATTGATGTTTCTCTCTCTCTCTCTCTTTCTCCCTCCCTTCCCTCTCTAAAAATAAATAAATAAAATCTTAAAAAAAAAAAAAAAAAAGCCACCCAGTCTCTGGTGTTTTGTTGTAGCAGCCCAGATTGACTAATACACCCTTCCTGTGACTTTAAGGTCCTGGAGAGCAGGGGCTGTACCTTAAGCTTCCTTCTTTCCTCTGCTGGTTTGTTAGCTCACACAAAATGGACACAATTCTTGGACTGGTTAATTTTTAACTTTCCTGGGTTAAGACATCCAGCATGAAATTTTGAGTAAATAGCTGAATTCTCTTCCAAAATGTATAATCTAAGTACATTTCTATTATCCTGGGCTAACTCCTTATATGATACTCCAGTGAGCCAGCCTACATTCATTATACCTCACAGAGGGCTAGAAATCCACTGGCTGTGGTTTGATTCCCACTGCACTTCAAGACATGCTTTTGGGGGGTACCACGTCACCTCATCACAGTATTGGTTACCTCGTGAGGGGCCTGCGTCTGGCTCCTTTGGGGAGTGCTGTGCAGCCCACAGCTGCATTTTTTTCCCTGCACAATTGATGTGCTTGTTACAAAATCTAAATCAGAAAGGTTACCTTCATTGTGCATATCAGCAAAGGAACAGGGTGAAGACTGCCCTTGGCTTCCCTAAAAATTGGAAACTGGCCAGCTAGTTGAGAGGCAATTTTTGATCCAGAGTAAGCTATCTGCCAACTCAAAGAAGTGATACTGACCAGCACCAATCACTGACCACCACCCACAGGAAGTAATTTTGGAGTAGTGTGGTTTTTGAGGGTCTGTGTTAAGAGAAGCCAGGGGTGGCAGGTCCTCTTAAAGGGCCTGTGCACAGACATACTTGGCCTCACTCCTTCTGAGCTCCAGCTCTGGGGGCCCCAGGATATACAGGGAGCAACTGAACTTTCTGGCATCAGGGTGAGAGCTGAAGGGGCAGCTTGCTCCCAGACAGAAGTGCTGGCAGAGGACTAAAAGAAGTTAGTTCTTTTTCTGAGCTCTTCCCAGACAGGGCACCATATCTAAGTCTCCATCAGCCTGGCCATCACTGCTCTCCCCACCAGCCCTGGTGATTCCCTGAGACCCAGCCCCACCAACTTGCAGACCCAACCAAGCTGTTTCCAGTGGCTTTTTCATATGAATGGCCTGTCTTGACTCACACTTCAGATTTTCCTAAAATCTCTCAAATAAGCAGCTTCTGGCCTCTGTGTGCCCTGTACCTCTAAGTGGCCGCAGGCCCAACACTAATGGCTTCCAGCCTTGGTTCACAGCTTGGCCTCTCCTGTGCACCTTCATGCCCAGCACAAGTAGCAGCCATCTGCAGACTGCTTTGTAGCTCATGTTGGGTGGTTCTGGGTAGAATACAGGTGGTGGCTACTTTGGCCTGCAGCTCCAGGGAGGCTCCAGAGCGGCTCCAGAGCTAGTGCAACTGGTGGACAGCTTTAGGCCACGTTAAAGCACCACCCAACTACATCCACTAACAACACACACGAAGGGCAAACTCAGCAGGCACCAGAACCTGGCTGAAGTAAGTCCTGCTCTGTGGGGTAGTCCCCTGCACAGCTGATCCTCTACAGTAGTTGTAGCCAGTCCTTGCAGCTGACTGGCCTGGGTAAATCCCTCTCATTGATATGCCAACAGCAATCAAGGCTCAACTACAATAGGAGGGTGCACATGGCCCACAATGGGGGTCAGGGGCCACATGGAGTGCCCAGCTCAAGTGATTTGGGAGCCTGTGCCACTGGACGCTATAGGACACCTACTAAATAAGGCCACTCTACCAAGCGTGGGAGATATAGCAGCTCTACTAATACATAGAAACAAACAGAGAGAGGCTGCCAAAATGAGGAGACGAAGAAACATGCCCCAAATGAAAGAATAGAACAAAACTTCAGAAAAAGAAATAAACAAAATGGAGACAAGTAATCAACTAAAAGCAGAGTTTAAAACAGTTATAAGGATGCTCAATGAACTTAGAGAGGACCTCAACAGCATAAGAAAGGACCAGTCAGAAATAAAGGATGCACTAATTGAAATGAAGAATAATTTACAGGAAATTAATAGCAGAGTAGATGAAGCTGAGGATTAAAAGAGCAATTTGGAATATAAGGAAACAAAACACACCTGATCAGAATAGTAAAAAGGAAAAAATCCAAAAAGTGAGGGTAGTGTAAGGAGCCTCTGGGACAACTTCAAGCGTGCCAACATTCACATCAAGGGAGTGCTGGAAGGAGAGAGAAACGAGAAACTGAAACAAGAAACTGAAATTGAAAAACCTATTTGGAAAAGTAATGACAGAAAACTTCTCCAACCTGGTGAAAGAAATAGACATACAAGTCCAAGAAGCACAGAGAATCCCAAAGATGAATCCAAAGAGGCCCACACCCAGACACACTATAATTAAAGTCGCAAAAGTTAAAGACACAGAGAGAATCTTGGAAGCAGCAAGAAAAAGACAGTTAGCTACTTACAAGGGAGCTCCCAGAAGACTGTCAGCTGATTTCTCAAAAGAAACATTTCAGGCCAGAAGGGATTGGCATAAAATATTCAAAGTGATAGAAAAGCAAGGACCTACAACCAAGATTGCTCTACCCAACAAACCTGTGACTTCGAATAGAAGAACATATACAGTTTCCCAGACAAGAGAAAGCTAAAGAAATTCATTACCACCACACCAGTATTAAAAGAAATGTTAAAAGGTCTTCTGTAAGAAGAAAAAAAAAATCAAATATGAACAATAAAATGGCAATAAATACATATCTACTAATATTTGAACCTAAAAAACAAAGTAAACAAACAAGCAGAACAGAAACAGTCTCATAGATACAGAGAACATTTTGATGGTTGGCGGATGGGAGGGGGTGGTTGGGAGGATGGGTGAAAAAGGTGCAGGGGTTAAGAAGTACAGATTGGCAGTCATAAAATAGTCATGGAGATGTAAAGTACTGCATAGGGAATATAGTCAATAGTGTTCTAATAACTATGGGTGGTGTCGGATGGGTACACTATTTATTGGGATGATCACTTAGTCATACAATGTATAATCACTAGGGTGTACACCTGAAACTAATATAATATTGTATGACAACTGTAACTGAAAAATAAAAAATGATTTAAAAAACAGAGAGGTGGGGGAGGACTGGGGTAACAGAATACGAAACTGGAAGCCAACAAGCGAAAGTTCTCCCACGAGCTCTGTGACCTTGGGCAAGTCAGCTAGACCTCAGTGTCCTCCTGTGTAACACGGAGGCTTTTCCACACTTGCTGAGGCTCCTTGTGCTCTCTGGGTGTCTATGAGCGAGTATGGTTTGTGTGCGGGCAGAGATACACGTTTTCCCCTAAAGAGTAGCTGCAACTTGAGTAAAAATCAGGTGCTGGTGAGGAAACAATAAAATACTTCAAAAGTGGGTTGCACGTCAGCCACTAACCACAGCCAGGCTTCGTGGGGAACCCTGTGGGTCAGCAGTGCTTCATCTGCCTTGACCTTCCGGACAGATTTGGTGGTTTTCTCCTTCCTGATGGCCTCTATTGCATTTTGTGCAGATTGAGCCAGAATATTTCGACCTCTTGGAGGAGGGGCGGGGAGGGTCTGTTCAACCAGAGGACCCTGCCCTCCAGGCAGGCAGTGATCACTGGTTGCAGTTTAACCCTTACTGTTGTCTCACAGCAAGATGTCTGCCTCAGAGGCCACCCAGGTCGCAGGCCCGTGGCTGAGCCCCTTTCAGGGAGGCCCAGGAGGTTCTGGGGCTTTGTCCTTACTCCCACCTCTCTTAATACACACTCTCCCCTCTTCCCCTCCCCCGCTCTCTACTGCATCCCCTCCCCCACCCCTGGCGTGGCCAGCAGTGACTGGGGACTCTCCGGCCACCTTTCCAGGCCTGGCATTGCCATGGCACTGCTCTGACTCATCGTGAGGCAGCAAGGATTCAAGAGAAGGGAGGAACATACGGGGGACACTAAGACAATCGGAACGTCTGGAGTCATCCTGTCTGCTTCACTTTGCAGATGTGAAATGAGGGGCTGGGGTCTCCAAAGCCATATAACCAACCAGCAGGTGGCTGAGATGAAGACTAGAACCGGGTTTCCTGACTTCCAGTCAGGACCAGCCCCCACCTGACTCATTACTTCATCTCCCTACTTGGTTTCAGCAGTCATGCATAGATATGTTAAGCCTTGTAGATTGCTTCACAAGGTTTTGAATACACAGGGAAATAGCCAAGGGAAATGACAGCTTGGATGCCACCTCTCAGTGAGGATGTTGCTGGGCCCAACTTGAAGTGTTTGATCTCTAAACCTTCTTAGTTGTGTCTGTACCCCCACAAGATACTTGTTTCAAAAAGGCAGTATCTCAGCCTGGTCCCTCTAGGCCTGATCTCTAAGAAAACTCCAGTTTCCTTCATGAATCAGGTCCATTCCTTCAAGAGAGGAATCCTGCCCTGGCCATTGTGGCTCAGTTGGTTGGAGCATCATCCCAAACACCAAAAGGTTGCAGGTTCGATTCCCAGTCAGGGCACATACCTAGGTTGCAGGTTTGATACCCAGTCAAGGTGCGTATTGGAGGCAACCAACAGATTTTCTCTCTCATTTATGTTTCTCTTTCTCTCCCTTCCTCTCTAAAATCAATAACATATTTGAAAAAGATAATCCTGATTAAGACTGCACCACTCCCCACAGGCAGATTACATGCTAAAAACACAGGCACCACCAGACAGTGGCAACTCCTTATTCTCAACTGATGTAACACAAACTCAACATCTTTCAACTTCCTGTAGCACAGCAAAGAACCAGGCCAAGACATTTTAACAATGTCCCCTCAGCACCTATCATCAGCCAGGGAAAGAGTAACATGGGACCAGGTAAGAGGCTCATCAAGTCCAGGTCCCTTGCTGTTACTGGGAGAGAGGGCGGGGTAGGGGTAGGAATGGCCGAGGGTGGCAGGGGGTGTTCCCTACTTCATGGAGCCTCTGAGAATCTGGCTTGTCTTCACTCTTCTGTTTGAATTGTTTCCGGTCCGGGCTTGCTTCCAGTGCCATTCCTTGCTCAAATCACCTCCTGACTAACCGAGAGCTGCAACCTAGTGCTGTGGCAGGTCTTCTAACCTGTTCCCACCTCTGCACTCAGCCTCAAAGCCCACCCCCCCTCCCACCTCAGGGTGGCAACCACCAGGCCTGGAGCAGGCACTGACTACACGTTGGTGCCAGACTAAAACATGGCAGGATCCCACGGCCAGAGGAAATTGGGTCATTTCAACAAACAGGCAAATGAAAAGTAAATGATGGCACAGTCCTATAACCAAGGAGGTCATTCAAAGGACACAGGGCTTCCCCCAAACTGAACTGCGTCAGTGTGAGAGCCGTCAGGGAAACTGGCCAGTTTTCCACGCAGCTCAGCACTTACACTGTGAAGCTGCCCACACTCCCACGGCCCCAAGTGAAAGCCAGTCGATGCTGGCACCAGGGGTCGAGACATGAAGGAACAAGAACCGCCATGCAACCTAAAGAAGGGACGAGGACAAGCACTCGGGCTTTTCTTTTAATTATTTACCAGATAAAAAAGAAAAAATAGTGATTGTTTCTCTTCACCCCCGACACTTCAGTTGACCCGGGTCCAGCGGGAGAGAAGTCTGGTGAAAGGTGACTTGAGCTCCTGCCCGAGCAAACCCCCCTCCGCTCCACACCACCTCCCGCGGGAGGGCCGGGGACGGGCTCCAGGCAGGTCTGCGCCGTGGCGGCAGTGTGGCCGTCATCTCTTCTCCCTGTTGCCACAGCAGTCACTCTCCCTATCTGTCTCACTTCGCCATCCTCCCCCACCAAAGGAGGTAGGATGACAGGGCTCGAGGACACAGGGACAGGTAGAGAGCAGGACCGGGAGGCACGCAGCAGATCCGGCAGCAGGCCCCGATCTTCTGCTTCTATTGCACAGCCTGGCTTAGGTCATCCGCCCTGAGCAGTGGGCACAAAGCAAAATGCTCTGAAATTCAAACAAGGAGCCTGTTGCTGTGTGCCTGGCTCGAGAAGGGGAGGTCTGTTGTTGTGTGGCTTCTTCTGGTAATAGATACTGAATTATGTTTAAGTTAATTCACGATGGGGCAAGGCGGCGATTATGCCTGTTTAAAAAGCACACGGGTTTGCACACTTGGAGCCCTGCAGTCACCTGGGCTTTCCCACCCCCAAGTTCAAAATTCCAAGAATAACCCTTTCTCCGGTCAGACCTTCTGCGTCAGATGGAAGGGGCAGCAGCGACCACCAACCACACGAGCCCCCTCCAGATGTCATGATTCTGAGCCACACAGGGTGGCTCTGGACACCTGGAGAGTCTGACAAATGAGCTCAGAGAAAAGCCTTTCACAGTCTCTGCACAGAGTGGGAGCTGTCTGATCTCATTCTTCCCACCAGTGAAAGCGGAGTGGGGCTGAACAAGCTGTCTACCTGGCCGTGCGGACACAGCACAGCCCTCTGAGAGACAGTGGGCGGGGAGAGGGCTGATTTGGACTCAGCACGGCTGCAGCTCTTCCACCTCCACTGGCTGGAACAAAGCTGGTGGGTGAAGACAAACCTAACTGAGCCAACGGCAAGAACTGCAGGCTATGGGAGGCGACAGGTGACACGCGGAACTGTGTGAGTTGTGGCACTGTGACGACGGGGAGCCTGGAGCACGCCCGCAGAAGCTGTGCCTGTCCCGTAGTGTGTGGTGGCGTCAGGTAAGTCAGAATGGTTCTCCCTCCTCCTCTTCTCAGCAAATTCTGAGAGTTTCTCCTTCAAACAACTATGTACACACATACAAGCCTGGTCTCTCTTTTAGATGAGGGTCCTTCACTTGAGGGTCCTCCAATGGCTTTAGAGAGTCGGTTCCAATTGCCTTTTCGGAGATTTACTGCTTGGGACCAAACCTGCAGGGAGAAAAAATGATGAACATGATACGAGGCAGATCTTTGAGACGGAAGCATCCCACTGAATCTTACTATATAAGGAGCCCGCAGCTCCCTTCCCAGGCTCTGGTACCCTGGCAAATTAAGTGCCTGGTCATCAGCCCTGCGTGGCTCCTTTCAGCCAGCGGGCCCCATGGCCATCAGCAACCAGCAACCCTGGGAATACAGCTCCATACCTCCCTCTGATAAGGACAATTTCTCAAGTTCAGCTTCAAGCTCAGCATCAGAGACCCTAGGGACAGGCACACTGTTGGTATGAAACTTCTCGTGCGGGTGATCAGGCCGATGCAAAGGTTCTTGGGTGGTATCCTGAAGAAGGATGTCCAATTCCTTCTCTAGTTCCTCGCTGTCAAAATCTGCAAAGAAAGGACAATGTGACGACACAGAAAGCCTGGGGAAGAAATGCACTGATGAGTCAAAGACGGAGGGCAGCAAAACTCAGCTCAGCTTCAAAAATCATGTGACCCAGAAGGCAGAAGGCACCTCAGGCGTACACTCTTTTTCGGGCGTGGAGCTAAGTTGCTAAGACGGTATATTTTGCTCACTCCACAGAACCGACCCGGCTTCCTCTTGTCCTTAAAGAGGCATCTTCCAGTCAGAAGCCTAGTCAGTAAGGA
Source organism: Tonatia bakeri (assembly GCA_004024845.1). Lineage (NCBI taxonomy): Eukaryota > Metazoa > Chordata > Mammalia > Chiroptera > Phyllostomidae > Tonatia > Tonatia bakeri. The sequence goes on along the minus strand of PVIA01008861.1, from coordinate 55,924 downwards.
ACACTGGAGCACGGAGGGAGGAAATGACAACTCCGTCCCAGGAGTCCTGAGGATGAGCCCCAGAGAGAGACTGATCACAGCACAAGCGAGGTCCCCTAGGAAGGAAGGAAGAACCACCTTGTCCACTCACCTAAGCCATTGGTTACCCCGCCAGCCAGAGTCTGAGAAACTTCGTCCTGGGTGTCACACAGCTGCAAGGGAAAGCGCGGGCCTTGAACTCTGAGTGACGTGGCCATGGCCCTCTGACTTTGTGTCTCAGGGTTACACAGTAATGCTCCCCTGTCCGAGAATCAAAGGCAGCTTCCTCCAGCTCACAAGGTCAAGAGTCCAGTTTGTGAACAGAGGAAGCGCAACACAGTCCCACCTGTCCCCAGTAACTTCTTCTGGAGTCTCCCTCCCGGCCCTTCCTGTACCTCCTGGATCTGATCCACAAGGCTCTCTGCCTTCTCCACTGTGACATCCTTCATGGAGAGTTTGAGGGCTCCTACCCCGGCCTGATAGGCATTGAAAACCTAAAGAGAAGGCAGTTATCAGTGCAAATTATAAATACTGGCCAAACACATACAATATGGTTTCTTCTCCAAAAGACAGCTTTGGGGTTTTTTGTTTTGTTTTTTTTTGCTACCCATGCTCCATTTACCCCCCATCCACGGGGGCCCACACTTCCCAACACCAGAGGCTCAGTCAACCATGTCCCAGGCCTTGTCCAAGCCGCAGAGCCACAGTGCAGGGGTGAGAAGTGGGTGCCAGACAGACCAGACAAGGACTGAGCGGAGGGGCGGCAGCTACCATCTGATCCGTCTGTGAGGCGTAGATCCGGTCCAGGATGCCTTGCACAGTGTCCAGCTTGGCATGCAGGGCCTCAATGCGCTTTTCTGTCCGTTGTTTGGCCTTGAGAGACCTCAGTGCCTAGGATGGCATGGGGACGTGGTCAGGGTCACGCCGGGCAGAACAAAGGGCCAGAGGAAGACAGCCACTCCCAGATGCTACGGCCACCCCAAGCCTCCCTCTGTGGTGCCTGGGCCATCTGCAGACTGTTGCCCTCGAGCCCCAAATTCCTTTCTGAAGGGGGCACCCGTCTCTGCCAGCCCAGTGCACAGGCACACAGCTGGAGGGGAAGAGAGAACTCACCAGCTGCTTCTTTCCTGCTCGGCAGGCCCGGCGGGCTTCTTCTTTACACCTATGAGACAGGGGCAGATCGGGGTGGCAGTGCCATCAGACAGGGTGGCAGGGTCCTGAAAAGCCCCCAAGCACAGCACTAGGTACAGTACCTCCAGACCTGAAGATAAAACCAACCCTACCCAATGGCAAGAAAAGTGATGCCCGACAGCCACTGCCAAACTCTGGCGGCAAGCCGAGATAGAAGCTCTCCCCCCACAGGGAGAGAGCCTGCTAACAAGGCACCTTAAGAACAGATTCCCCTTTTGGGGGCCAGAAGATCAGAATCAATTTCTAACACCAACAATAACTTTGGACACATGCTTGGATTTCTTCCACGGTATGATGCGGTGAGCAGCTACATCTTAATCTAGCCCTGACTGCTGTGGTTCAGTGGGCTGGGCGTTGTCCCATAAACACTAAGATCTCCGGTTCGATTCCCGGTCAGGGCACATGCCTGGGCTGTGAGCCAGGTCCCCAGCTGGGGGCACATGAGAGGCAACTAAGTGATGTTTCTCTCACACATTAATGTTTCTCTCCCTCTCTTTCTCCTTCCCTTCCCCTCTCTAAAAATAAATAAAACCTAAGAAATAAAAACAAAACACAAAAAACAAATACATCTTAATCCAGTGCCTATATACCCTCCTCTGTGGATGAGTGTTCATGTGCCCGTAGCCGGGACGCCCTGCGTGGTCACCCACAGGGACGCGCAGGAGTCCCTCAGAGGCCTCCCAAAGGCAGAGACTTGTGTTCACTACTGTGTCCCAAGTCCCCAAGACAAGGCCCGGCTCGATCAGTACCGGTGAAGGGGATACTGGTGTGGGAGAGCATAAACACAGTGTTAACGGTCATAATAATTAAAATTCATTTTTCTCCTTTATGATATTCTGTGCTTTCCACGACAGCTGTATTGAGCAGTGAGTAGTTTTATAATCAGTAAAACAAACAAACAAACAAATGCCTTTTTTTTTTAAAGAGCCTACAGGTGCCAATGCTTTGCCAGCTCTGAGGGCCAGCAGGGTGGGGGTGCTCGGCTCAGGGGGGGTTACCTCTCTGCTTCCTGGGATAAGGACTCCACTTTGCGTGAGAGCAGCCGTTCACTCTGCATCAGCTGGTACACCCCAACATCGACGTCGTTGACAGGAGAGACCTTGGCATGTGGCCCCCGGGCAAACTTTACAATCTGAGGGACAGGGACAAATTACTGCTGCCCCTGCCACAAGGGCGGAGACACCCCCGGCAGGACTGCTGGTGCGCACAGCGGCGTGCGCTCAGGAGTCACGGTGTGGATGGCCCGACTGCGTACCTTCTCCCCGTTCTGCTCGAGGACCGTGACTCTCTTCTCTTTCTGCAGCTGCAGCAACACCAGGTAGAAGGTCCTTTCGTCAGGACAGGAGGCGGCACAGAGGGTGCTCAGCTCTGACAGGGCCACCACGGGGTGCGAGGAGAGGGGGGAGTTCTGATACAGACGATACACCTCCTCGGCCTTCTCCTGCAGGGAAGGCAACACGTGCTCACAGGCCCTGACCGCCGCCCCCCGGAACTCAGCGAGCTGACCCCTGCTTCCAAATGACAGTCACGCAGCAAAGGGCAGGGGCGCCTACCCATCCTCCCTCAAGTGGCAGTTTTGGAAAAAAAAAAGAAAGGATCCATGTTTTTTAAACGCTGGAGGAGAGTCTGGTGGACACAGATGACGTGAGGTCCACGATGCACTGGAAGCCAGCTGCACCCGCACTTCCGCCTGGGACTTTGTTCAGGCGTCTCCCTGGCCGCCGTCTCACAAGGGAAGCGCTGGAGCGCGCAGTGCGGGCTGAGGCTGGTTCTCAGCCGGCCTGTGCAGCCCCGAACCAGCCCGTCTCACTGTCCTCAGCTCCTTCTCTCCGACTGCAGACATCTACCTTCCCTTCCAGGCCATTCTTAGGCCACCTTCCCTGCTCTGCCCATTTTTATCCCAACTGACAGGGCTGCAAACAAGAATACCGCTGTCCTCAAGAGAGAAGTATGGGACAAACAGGTGGGACAGGGTGTTTGTGAGAAGCCTAAGAAACAGATTCCAAGAAACAATGTCACTGTGTTCCTCCTATGTGCAAATTACCCGCTGTCTTCGGTGAACCAGAAACACTTACTGGGGTGTGCACAGAACACTGAAGACACAGGGAAGGAACACCCAGGAGTTCAGAGGCTGTTTGGGAACAAATGGCTGCTGAGCAGAACTCTGGAGGGCAGGCAGTTTGTGGGTGGGGCAGGTGGAGGGCGTCTCAGGCAGAAGGGTGACCAAGAGAAATGGCACGGAGTGAGAGTCAGCGCGGTGGCTGCAGGTTAGACAGAGGGGAAAGAGTAAAGCACTTCCCTCTGGTACAAGGCACAGTGCCTTCCATGCTGTCCTTCATGTGACTGCCGGCGGGGAGACACCGAGCGGAAGTCACCTGGTTAGACTGACAGAGGTCTAGCCGACAACGGGGAACGGCTGGACTGTAGGAGTCAGGCTTCGAGGCAGGGAGACCATTTAGTCTAGAGGATTTGAGGGACTGAACAAGGCAATGGTAACAGGGACAGAGAAGGGACAGATTCAAACAGCATGTAGAGATAAGGCCAGTGGTCCACGGTAACTGGGTCTGGAGTCTTGCATGACTCCTGGGTTCTGGTGTGAGTGACGGGGTGGATGTGATGCTGCTGGTTAATAGCAAGAATCCAGGAGGAAAAACTCATTCTAAAGGAAAGACGAAACATCCCATTTGGACACACTGGTGTGGGATGCTTGGGGCACATCTGAGAAGACCCGTACAGCAGACAATTGGATACACACTCTGGAGCTCCAGGAGACGCCAGGACAGGAGACAGGGAGCAATTAAACCACAGGGGAGTTCAGAGAGCAAACATGAGCCGAGGGGAGACCAACATTTAAGGGACGAAGGAGACCACAAACAAGATCCAGAAACACTGCCCGGGGAGCACCAAGGAGAACCAACAAAGCCGAGGAAACGGAACATTTTAAAGAGTGTCAAAGGCAGCAGAAGAGTTTAATAAGGTACAACCTGAAGTTTTCCTCAGATTTAACTGTCCTGTCAGATAACAACACTTACTATAAGCTGCTGTCACGAGACCAGGACAGCACCCACACACAAACAGATTAACGGACACGACATGGATAAGTGATGTTAAAAACAATGGGCTATTCATTCGGAAGAAAACACGTTTTTCCGCTCCACATATACAAAGATGAATACCGAATTATTGACATTTAAATTGAGAAAATAAAAGTGTGAAATAATTTGAAGAAACTATTTTTAAAAATCTGATTAAACTTAAAGAGGATGCCTTCCTAAGCAAGGTGAGAAATTCAGTAGCCATAAAGGAAATGGAGACATCCGAATGCAGAAATCAGAGAACTCCTATATGGTGAAGGATATCTCAGACAGACAGCGAAAAGCACGTGAGAGACTGGGAGACAGTATTTACATCCCTAACCCTAAACACACACACACACACACACACACACACACATCTATATTACACAGAGAACTACAAATTAATGTAAAAGATAAATAATCCAATATAAAACAGGACATAAAAAGGCAATTCACAGAAAGGGATATATAAATAAATGGCAGGCAGGTAGGTGAAAAGACGCTCAAATCTTCTGATCTGATGAAGTATCATTTTCACTCATCAAACTGGCACATTTTAAAAGACTGACGTCACCCAGTGCTGACAAGGGTGTGGGGTGGCTAGACATTTTAATGTCGTCTTGATGAAAGTGTAAATCAGTACAAACTTTTTAAAAGTTATTTGGCAATTTCTGTTAACATGTAAAGTGTACATATGCATTTCTAGAGATCAATTCCGGAAAAACAGAAGAAGTACACAGATGTACAAACAAGGCTGTCGGATAAGTATTTGTCGTCACAGAGAAAACTGGAATGACTTAACTGTCCATCCACGTGGCACCTACGACATAACTGTGGTGTATCTGCAGGTTATCACACAGCTGTCCCCAAGAATGAGGACGACCTACATTGTGTAGGGACCGGGGAAGATGCTCATGATATATTAAGTGAAAAGAACACAAAGCAGTTTGCAAACCAATAGGTAAAATAAGATTCCATTTCTAGAAAAAAAAAAAGGTACACACACACACACACACACACATATGAATACATATGTGTATTCATTTATTTATCCAATAAATATTTACTGACTCTGTTCCCAGGGCCCCAGGGCCCAGGAAGTTCTTCTGGTAGGAGAGACAGATAATAAATAAACAAGTGAAATAAATAAAATAAATAACAAACATTCTCAGGAAGTACTGACTGCTGACAAGGAAATAAAATGCAAAGTAATACAACAATGTGAGACACAGTCAAGAAGCAGACATGTCTGCAAACACACACGCATGTGCGGGTGCGCACACACACACACACACACACACAGATGGGAAGGGAATGTACTGAAAGAGAGGGAAATGGGATGAACAGAAAGGAAACTTCCATTTCTTTGTGTAATTTTTTAACATAGCAAAATCTATGGGCAATTTTTCATTTTTTGTACATTTTTCAAATAAAAAGTTACTGGCTGCTTTCTATGTCTAGACTTGAGAACCTCAACGGACCTCAGAAGGAGGTTTTCTTTGTTTTATAAAATACCCAGGTGAGACCCTGCAGTTTCGAGGAGGTAGACGAGTGTCCATCCCAGAGAAAACCAGGAAGTCGCTGAACACTGGAAAGCAGATGTCACTGAATGAGACTGAGCATGACACGTTCTGTCCAGTGACACAGACTGGGTACAGGTGTAACGGTACCGTGCGCCTACAGAGCTGGAAGACTTATTTTTCTACCTAACCAGGATTAGATTACATCACTACCAAATATTACCACTGGCTTTGGAAGACCTATGTAATTCAATCCCACCCCATCTCTGCCTTTGCTCTCAAAGGACTGAGTCCAAAACCATATCCAAGGCGATAAATGGACCCATGTCCCTCTTCCCCAGTTGGAGAACATGGGAGGTTGGACTGCACAGGGGAATGGGGCTTGGCCCAGCACCACCCAAACCATTCTGCAGTTTCTGTGGGGCCTTGGCCAAGCCCTGGAGGTCAGGGCACTGGGTGGGGGAACAACCATGAGGGTGGGAGTGGAGTGCAGAGGGGAGAGAGGTGTTTCCCTGAAGAAAAACGAGTGCTGCTCAGTCGGAACCCTGGGGGACTGAGAGAGGTGGCAGATTTTGGAGACCTCCTTCTCAGCCTGAGGCAGAGAGGGCTGGGGGTCTGTAGAGGTGGAGACACTGGAGCTTCTCTTGGGGTCGGGGAGTGGGCGTTCTGGGCTGGCCCAGCTGTGTGGAAGCCTCTGGGGCTGTGCAAGGACCCTGATGTCGGGTTTAGTCCAGGAGCTTCGGAAATAACTACTGTCTGCAGCACACTTCTGCTAACGGTGTTCAGTCAACTTTGTACATTCTCTCCCCCTCCTCTCACTAAGGCTACTACAACGTTGCCCGCAGCAGCTCCGGTGGAGGGCTGGGGCTGACGCTGGTGTGCACCGCATAGAAGAGAGTGTGGGAGGCGAGGAAGTGGGGACAACAAGAGCTTTGACGGGAAGGAGGAAACACAGCAGAGCCAGGCAAGGGCCCAGGCCCCACAGAGGAGTCACGTGGGTTCAGAGGCCGATGGAGGTGAGCACCGAAGGGGGCGGTGGAACACACAGAACAGGAGGCCAATTCCGGGACGGGGCGCACAGTGCGGGGAGACTCAGGAGCACGTGGAAGGGGGAGGACCACCTCATCCGCCGAGCTCTGGCCAGGAGGAAGGGCTCAGGGAGGCTACCCTGGAGGAAGGCAGAACCTGGAAGGCACTGACTCAGGAGACTCTCCCTTCTCCCTGACGTGTCTGCAGAGACTGGGAGAGCAGAGCATGGAAGGAGTGCGGGAGGGGCTGGGTGGGGACAGGAAAACCAGGCTACGCGGCGGCTCTGAGGGCCCTCCTAAAACTTGGGGCTGTGAAAGCGGATCCAGTTTTGGTGACAGGGTGACTTTCTCCAGCAGGGATGGAGAACATGGGGCTGACTGAAAGTGGCAGATTTGGTGGAGGCTCTGGTGTGGACCAGAGAGCGGCAAAGTTGCCGAGAGTACCGGGGAGGGAAGTAGTCAGGGGTCAGCTGCACGCTGGAGGCTGGCAGAGCGGGCAGGCCTGGGGGAGCTGGCTGACCAGGGGAGTGGGGAGGGTCAAGGGCTTGGAGGCCTCTTTGATGGAAGTGAGAAAGGGTTATAACCAGAGAGGAGAAAATATGAAGTAGTCACAAGGTCCACAGGAATCCTGAGAAATTCTTGTCAGTAAATTACAGAAGACAAAGCATTTTCTAAGCATTTAGCTTTTCATGAATCCCTACAAGTACAGAAAATAATCAACTGCATGTTACTGACAATTCCTAGATAGAGGCTCACCCTTGACATATATTGGGATGGATGGCCAAGAAGTTCACTTGTTTTTTCCAAAAGATGCTGTAATAGTGCTTAGTTGTCTTTTGACTTCATTCGAAACAATTTTGTTGGACTGCACTGTGACAGCTGTCACGTCGGTGTGTTTCCACGCGGGAGATTTTTCGCTGGACGAGGCTCCATAGTAGGGAGACCAGCTGAAGCTGACAGCAAGCAAAACAATAATTGAGAACAATCAACATTCTATACAGGAGGGAGCTGTCATCCTCGAAATACCCAAATCAATAAAGTTGTTGGTGAAAATGAAAAATGTTTCTTTCATTTTACGGAAAAAACCACATGAACTTTTTGGCCAACCAACAGATGTCCAACTGACACCTAAATGATGCTACAAAATACAAAATAAGGAAAGTGAGGTAAACAATTATCACCCGTCACCACGCAAACGATACCTGCTCCCTCTACTGATACTCACAGGGGATGCGGAAGAACCTGTCCCCACCCCAGTGACACCGACCCCCCCTCCCCGGCACCCACCTTCAGCAGCTCCACGGCCACCAGCACCTCCTCCGCGGGGACCTTGTTGTCCCCCAGCATGTTGGAGAGGGTCCACTTGAGAGGCTTCAGCAGGAACACCCCGACCCCCCAGGAGATCCAGCTGCTGTCTACACTGGCCATGAAGTCGGACTCCCGCTGCAGCTCCCCGCGACTGCAAAGAAAGGACACACAGTAGGCATCATGCAACGTCCCAGTCCAGCCCCCACGCCCCCTCCCCCAAGAGGAATCTAATCATCTTCAACACCATTTATTAGGCGGCTACTCTGTGCCAGCTACAACGAGCAGCTAGCACGTTTACGCTCCAGCTCAAAGCCTCACACGTCCGCAAGCCAGATGGCGTCACTGGCACTTTTGCTCATGAGAAAACTGAGTGGCTGAGAAGGTGAGAGAGGCCAAATCTAAACTGTAATTTAGGTCCAAAACACAAGCTCTTTGGACCCAGTGTTTAGGTCCAAAACTGTAAGACTGCGGAGGCACAGGAGGACGCAGGGCCTGTGATGAGACTCTCACAAATGGAGCTCAAAAGTGATCAAATGAAAATAACAATAATGGATCACTGTGAAATGCAAGGCATAAGGAAGAATACAAAGAATTCAGAGAAAAGGTTTTCTGCTCTTCCCGAGCTACGGTGGAGAGAAAACACAAGCATTTCCCGATAATGGTAGTAGTAGTGACATTCACTGAGTGCTTGCCACGGGCTGGTCACTTTGTTAAGGGCTACACAAGGAATATTTCTTGAAATCCTCACAATACACCTAGGTTCAATAATCACCACCACTTTATAACTGGTTAAACTGAGGCTTAAAGAGAGTATATAATTTGTCCCTGGTAACAGAATTTATCCATGGTCACGTAATTTATCAAGTGGCAGAAGTAAGTTCTGAGTCCAGGTCATTTGGCCCTCAAGCAAAGCTGTTAACTACTAAGCTCCATTGATTCCAAGGAGCACAGCTTCCTCAAAATTCTCCAAGTGCCAGATGCTGCCAAACGCCAGGACACGTCAGCACAGTGCCAGCAGCCAGGAAAGGAGACTGAGGTACGAAAGTCCTCTGGATCAGAAATGGTAAGGATGGTCCTGCTGCAGTTAGGAAGCCCAAACTGTTGCTGTCCCCAGCTGACGTCCTCAGCTACCCTCTCCCCTGCAGCCCACTTCCGGCATGAACTGAAACTTTGTCCACACTACCCTTGCTCAGAAAAGAAGTTTCAGAAACAGCTTGTCGCATCAATGCCAGTCAATGGAGAGGTAATAGGGGGAAGGGAGGCTTTCTGATCAGGAAGACCAGGAAGCTAAAACCAACATTTCAAACTTGACTTCCTTCTTCATTTACTGAGGGAGGCAGGCACTGAATGGGCTAGACTGCGCTGGGTACGACCTATACAACATGAAGTGCAACTGACTTAGAATCAGAAGACCAGGGTCCAGTCCTGCCATCACCTCTAGCTGACTGTGTGACCCCAAGGAAGTCGTGTGGTCTCTCTGAGGCTCAGCTTCTTCTGTCTGCTGAGGATAATTCTGTCATCTAGTCCACACGACTACTGAGGGGGTCAGATGAAATAAACAGGGTGTGCGAAGGATCTGCATACTGTGAAGTGCTATGCATCCACCAGACGCCCACGCTACTGCCTCAAGTATTCCAAAACATCGCACCTGTTGCACAGGTAGCACCTACAGGACCTTCTCAGAGCACCAAGATAGTAAAGCCCTCGCCATCCATCATGTATTCTGCTCCAAAGAGCCTGTGCCAAGGACAAGGCAGGCCACACACATGACCTGTGCTATGTATGGGCTGTCGGCAAGATCCCTACAACCTGGCCTCTTCCCCACTACTGCCCCCTTAGCGCTTCCTTAATTCAAGAAATCTTACCTTACAGATCTTCTGGGGTAATTAAAATTTGGAAGGCCCTGCAAAATAACTCCATAATGGGACTCCAGTCCTGACAAATCACTGTCACCTCTGCCAGGCTGGTTTTCTCCTCTGTCTGGATCTCATCTAATTGGACGATCTCCATACCCTGTCAATGTCTGCCCCCCAACACCGCAACCCCAACCTCCTTCTCGTCTTCCTCTGCCTTCGCCCGCTGAGCAACCACAGGCTGCTCTGAGCCAACCCGGACTGGGCGAGGTGCGCGGACAGAGAACAGGCTGGCTCCCCGACCTCAGGGAGCCGCCCCCACCCCAGGCCCGGGCCCGCCCTCACCGCAGCAGGTCCTGCAGCACCGTGGCCAGCCCCAGCGGGACGCTGCCCTTGCGCTGAAAGGCCTCCTGCAAGTCCCGCAGACGCAGGCGCACCACCCCCTGGCGGCGGCTGTGGCTCAGCACCAACGGCGCCCAGAAGCCCATCTTGCTGTCCCAGTCGGTGCTGTTCACCTCGCGACTCCTTTTGAAGGCGGAGAACAGGAAGGACATGCGCTCCTCATCCTCCTCCCACTCGGGGGGCAGCAGACCCGCCGGGTCTCCCCCGGCCGGGGCTTCGGCCTCCCGCTCCGGGGACCACATCGAAACCCCAGCCCGGCCAAAGCGCCGAACACAAGCCTGGCCTGGCCGCTTCCGCCCCGGTTCCCTCCCGGCTTCCGTTCTTTGACCACCGCCTCCTCTGTCATTACGTCACCCACTCCGCGGCGTGAATTAAGTCTCACACATCATCACAACGCACGCGTCGCCCTGCCTCTCCGCGCCCGGAGGCGGAACGGTCACTCTATTTTCAGAGAGTGTTAGGGCGCCTGCGTCGACCCCTCCTCCCGCCGTCTTTGTGCCGGGAAGGAAGGGCTTTGCGCCTGCGTGGCGCGTGGTTGCGCGTGGACGCGCGTAGACGCGCTCACCGCCCGGTCGGGAGTGTGAGTTGGTGAAAGCTTTGTTGGAGTCCAAGGGTGACGCCTCTTGGGCGGCAGACAGAGGGCCTGCAGTCCCGCTAGGGGGCGCCAGAGGCGCCAGGGTGCCCGCGCGCATCGCTTCTCAGCCGCTCACTCCAGAAGTTCGAATTCCCAGCAGAGCGGTAGCTTCCTTCTACCCCACTATCAACGGACAGTGGGGTCGCCCACGTCCGCGACGGTGTGCACACTGATTGTGAGAGGTATGTGAGCTGCCACCACTGTGGACCTAAGAAATGTCCAAATCTGGTAGAATTTTTATGAGTTGATTTGAGCGAAACCGACAGTTCCGAAATCTTAAGGTAATTTAAAAGATGCTCTGGAGAAGGGCAGTTATGCAGTTGATTTTACACGTCGGAATCAGAGGAGGGGGTGTGAAGAGGAGGGTTCCATGAAGTCCATGGGTGGTAGGTTAGGGAGAGAGGGAGAGAGGAAAGCAGGACGATCTCCGAGACCGGGAAGTGAAGAGACAAGCGCTTTTACGTCGGTGGGGACAGGACAGCTAACAGCGTGTGCGGGTAGAGGGCACGGCGAGCTGCGGCTGGTGGCAGCATCGGCGGCAGAACGCTGACTCTCAGAGTTTTCTCCCCGTTTGGCGAGCGAGCGGTCCCACCTCGGTGTGTGTGCTGGGTGTGCTCCCTAGCACATGGGAGCGTTGTGAAGGGTGACGGCTTTGCTCTCCCACGTTTTTCTCCCACGTGACTCTGTTGATCGACGTGACCATCCCTTACTGATGGGGCCCACGTCAAGAACCTTTCTGCCAGCCAGAAAGCCTTGAAGGAGAAGGAGAGCCACCCCCGGAGCAGTCGTAGCAATTGACGAAGAAGTTGAATTGTATCTCATTGAGTGCAGCGGGAGCTTTGCTGAAGGGACAGGAGCACGGATGAGCGGAAGGCAGTCGTGGGTGTTGCCATGTTTCATCTCCTTCACTCTCATTCTGATCTGGGGAAGCGCTACTGGTGTGACCCCACCCTGCACACCTTTGCAGAGGAGCGGGCGGCCCAGCAGACCAGGAGGGTGCTCGGCGCGGAGGTCAGCCGGACCGGGGCTTCTCTGCCGAGTGGGACTGCGACAAGAACGGGTGGAAGCGACGAGAACCCACATGCACGTGTCTGAGCCTCACCTTGTGCTGTCACGCGTTGCAGTTCAGCTACTCACTGGAACCTGCTACGTTGCAGGCCCAATGCTAATAAATGAGCAGCTTACTTGGAAAAAACAAAAGGAACCTCTGAGAGTCCCAGCTCGTGTTGGTCCCTCTTCCGGGCTGCACAGTTCAGCATTTACTGCTCTGTGCCCGGCTCCACGGTTCCGTGAGGGGAGTGCGGTGACATGTGTCTTGCTATGATGCGTGGCGGTGCTGAAGAAACACTTCATAAGCTGAAAGTTGTGTAAGGTGACCCTCACCCTTTCACTATCTTAGAGCCCTGTTGGGATGGGAACTCGCACGTACAAGATTCTCTCAACTTATGAGCAATGAACGTGTGTCCAGTGTGTTAAGAATAAATTGGTTTTCTTTTTAATTGAGCCATTTAAAAGGTGAAAGGAGTTTGTTTAATGGAACCATAAATCAGTCAACAGTGGAATATTAATCTGGCCTCTGCCACTCACTGGCTGTGTGATCCTGGAGAAAACAAACAAACAAACAAACAAATAAATAAATAAAACAGAAGGTAGAGGAATGTTCGATGAAAACTGAGGTTGCAATCAGTAAATCCAGACTGAGAAATTCTACTAGATAGTGACCTTGTTTCTTCAACAAATAAGGGGAACAAAGGGACTTTTAATGTGCAGTGTTATTGCATCTGATTTGGATCTAATTTGCACAAACAATAAAAAAAGTCATCTAAAAGAAAAAAAAAAAAAGAGTCCTGGCTGGTGTAGCTCCGTGGATTGAGCGCGGGCTGCGAACCAAAGCATCGCAGGTTCGATTCCCAGTCAGGGCACATGCCTGGGTTGCAGGCCATGGCCCCCAACAACCACACATTGATGTTTCTCTCTCTCTCTCTTTCTCCCTTCCTTCCCTCTCTAAAGATAAATACATAAAATATTAAAAAAAAAGAAAAAAAAGTCATCTGCAATAATTAGATACTTTCAACATTAACTAGATATTTGATGATATTAGTGAATTATATTGAATATTGTGATAAGCTGGTTATGTTTTAATATGTTTGAAGATATATCCAAAGTATTTATGAGTAAAACTGATATGTGGGACAGGAAGCTGGTGGGGGACAGTAGAGATGTATCAATGTGCATAAATTTCATACTCTGTACCCTGCACATAGCCTGGCATTTAGATATCATTCCGTTGTTTTAATGAATAAATAAATGACCTAGATCCTTATTCTGGTTTCATCTCTCTTAGTAAATAGCTGCATGACCTCAGGCAGGCAGATTTCCTCTCAGTTTCCTCCTCTGTGAATTAGAGGTTTCTACACTATTATCTTGAGGTTTATTTCCCTATCACCCCCTTTCTGATTGTAAACTTAATAACTGCTGTAGATGTACAAGTAACTGCAGGGTCTCTTTAGTCCTGGGGTGTCCAAAGAACAAAATGCCACCTAAACACCACCATAGCGTGGCAGTGATATTTTTTTGCTGATGCCCCAATTGGTTTTTGGTCAGATACCTGCACAGCCTCACCCCAGCTGTAATGCACAGCATCTCAGAGGCTTCAAACACTCCAGCGCTTCTCTGATGCTGCACTGTTCCCTGTCATCCCTCCTGCTTGTTGGGGTGCCTCATCATTTTTACAGAATACACATGCTCTGTTACATTACCCAGTTATTTCTAGTTCTTATCTCTAGGAGTCACAGCGTTTAGGGCTTGGCTAAAAGAGGAATGAAACAAAAAAAAATACATTATTCATAGTCTAAGATTTATAGGAGAAGAAGCTGGACTTGTTAATATTCTGTTCAGGCACCACTGTGTTCTGGAGGCCTTCTCCTGCTCCCGGCTGGATTCGATGTCCTTCTTATCTTTCCATAACCTTGTCTACCTCTCTATTATTTTTTTGTGCCACATTATTTTCTAAATTTCCATTTATGTGCCTGTCTCTCTGACTAGCTTAAGAGACTTGCTGGCAGGGACAGTGTTTTTAACTTTGTTTCTAGCACAGTGCCTGGCACATCCTAGGGACTCAGTTTGTTGAATGAATAAAATGAATGAATTTAATTAATCAAACCATGAGTAAAGCAGCAATTCCATCAAGGCCTATTCTTTATCATAAAAACATTTAACTAAATATAATATACTAATACAATAGTTGAATTTTTTATTTATTTGAACTTATTTGTTTTCTTAGCTGTTTTGAGATGAAATGCCTTTAAATTTAATTGCCTACCAAGTGGTTAGAGCAATCACAAATGTGGGAAATGCCGTTGCTTCTTTTTTCAGAGCATTTAAACCACAAGAAGCTATTGCTATTTATCTATTCATAACCACAATCTTTTAGAGTGACCCCATGACTTATGAAATTGTCCCAAAAATTTACCCCTTTTTAATCTCACTGTCTTTTCTTACACTTTTCTTTTTTTTATCTCTTTATTTTCAGCCCAGCATGTGAGTAACTTGGAAGTCATCACTCTGTCCTAGCAACAAGTAAAAAGTTGAACAAACTAAAAATCAACAACTCTTCTTAGGACCATCAGAGAATTGAGATCAAAGAGCAAACTGCTACCATAAAAGACTGGAGAGAAAGACAGGAAAATCCAGAGTCCAGCCTACTGGAGCTGGGGCCTATATGCAGGAACCTCCTTGCCAACCGGTGCCAGAGCCGGCAGCTTTACTGCGCTTGCTCTTTCCTCCGTTGCTTTCCGAAACACTGATTTCTCGTGCTGTCCTTTTCCAGCAAGCTGCTTCACTACCTCAGCTTAGGTACTGAAGCTTCTGTTGCTTCTAAATTTTTCTGAATTTCCTCCAAGGAAAGATTCTTCTTTAGAATAAAAAGGGAAAGTTTTGGCATAAATTCTTTTGACCGAGGGATGAGAGCCACCTCACCACCTGGGCCCGAGGCACACTTCTTCAGCACTTTCGTCTTCGTGCCAGAGGTACAAACAGACAAGAGACTGGCAGTGTGTCCCATGCAATCCACTGGCAAGGAAAGCCCATGTTTTGTCTGTGTTTACTATGGTGGAAAACAAAGTGCCCGAGCCAGTATTAATAATGTTGCACTCCTATAGTTCGTGGGGTTTAAGCTTCTTGTCCAACAATAGCAAAAATTAGTTTTTAAAACTAATTAGTTTAATTAGTTTTATTAACCTATAGGTTTTAGGTTATAATATTTACTGTCATATGTCATGAAAACTTTTACCTCCTTGATTTGTTATGATTCTTATAGACCCCGAAATACAGGACTACAGGATGCCAACAACCAGAAATTAAAATAGAGGCAGTGAAATGATGTAACCATGGCAATGCATTGGTTCAGCACCAGCCCCAGAATGTATGCCCCTGGTCAAGGGTAGGAAGAATGGATAACTCCCCACTCAATCAGCATGCCTTGTCCCTCCTTCCTTCCTGTGGCTTTTCAAATCTCTCTAAACTCAACACCCGGAACCTGCCTATGTGTTAAAGAAACTATTTTACTAGTACCTAATCTGTTGGAGGTCTATCAGCATCTAACTGATACAAGGAAAGGAAAATACTCCACTTCACCCTCTTCTAGCCGTCCTGTCCCACCTCAGGCGAGGGGAGGGAACTGAGAAGCACTGGTGACACTCACGACCTGGAGGTGCCGGCTCACTGTAAGGCTGAGACCTCGTCGTCGTTGGTCTATAGAACAGCACCCCTCCCCCACAACTTGCTACCACATTGTTACTAAGGCCTATTTACTGCAGTTCCTTTTACCCCATACATTGTGCCCAGCTTTCAGCCAAAAACTACAAGGCATACTGAAAGGCAAAACAACAGCAAAAGCCCACACAGTTTACAGAGACAGAGCAAACATCAGAACCAGAGTCAGATTTGTCAGGAATATTGGAATTATTAGACAAGAAATTTTTAAAAATAGATTTTCTTTATTTATTTTTAGAAAGAGGGGAAGGGAGAGAGAAAGAGAAGGAGAGAAACATCACTGTGTGGTTGTCTCTCAC
This sequence comes from Tonatia bakeri, assembly GCA_004024845.1. Lineage (NCBI taxonomy): Eukaryota > Metazoa > Chordata > Mammalia > Chiroptera > Phyllostomidae > Tonatia > Tonatia bakeri. Next base: position 39,821 of record PVIA01008861.1, on the reverse strand, counting down.
ATGTCCCCCACTGGGGACCTGGCTCATAACCAGGTGTGTGCCCTGACTGGGAATCAAACTAACGACCCTTTAGTTCACAGGCCCACACTCAATCCACTGAGCCACACCAGCCAGAGACAGACCAGAAATTTAAAATAACTATGACTAACATGCTAAGGAGTCTAGGAGAAAAAGCAGACAGCATGCAAAAAGAGGTAGGTAACACAAGCAGAGAGATGGATATAGGAAAGAATCAAAAAGAAATGTCAGAGACCAAAAACACATAAGTAATGTCTGATGAGGTCATCAGTACACTAGTTGAAACAATCAGTGAGCTTATTGACATTTAAGATGAAATGCCTCTAAATTGTATTGCCTTCCAAGTGGTTAGAGCAATCACAAATGTGGAGAATGCCCTTGCTTCTTTTTTCAGAGCATTATAACCACAAGAAGCTGTTGCTATTTATCCATTCATGACCACAGTCTTTTAGAGTCACCCAGTGACATATGAAATTGTCCAAAGAATTTACCTGACAAAGAAAATGTTGTGGCTGGCAGACCCAGCGAGGTGGCAACTGTGAAGTGAGGCACTGCACGCAAGGTTCCTGGCTGTCCAGGCTTCATTCGCGCGCAGACAAACCAGGCAAAATTGGGCAGTGAGACAGACCACACAACCCAGGGTCCCAGCGCCGGGAAATAGAACCTCGGGACACTGATTGAAAACACCTGTGGGGGTTGAGGTGTAGGGAGAGACTCCCAGCCTCACAGGAGAGTCTGTTGGAGAGACCCACGGGGTCCTAGAACATACAAAAGCCCACCCACATGGGAATTAGCACCAGAAAGGCCCGGTTAGCTTGGGGAAAGTGGTGGAAGGGACTGATCCCAAGGAGAGAGGAACAAGCACCATTGTTTCCTCTTGGACCCCACCCCCACATACAACGTCACAACCCAGCAACTGGGTTGCCCCGCCCTGGGGAACACTTAAGGCTCTGCCCCTCACTACACAACAGGTGTGACCAGACCCCCTCCCCCAAATGGCTCAAATGGAAGTACAAATCAAAGCTACAGAGCCAATACTTTTAAGCGACCAAGAGATAGCCAACCTATCAGATGCACAGTTCAAAGCACTGGTGATCAGGATGCTCACAGAATTGCTTGAATTTGGTCACAAATTAGATGAACAAATGAAGGCCATGGTAAGAGAAATGAAGGAAAATGCACAGGGAACCAACAGTGATGGGAAGGAAACTGGGACTCAAAACAATAGAGTGGACAAAAAGGAAGAAAGAAACAACCCAATAGAAAAGAATGAAGAAGTAAGAATTCAAAAAATTGAGGAGAAGCTTAGGGACCTCCAGGACATCTTTAAATGTTCCAACATCCAAATTATAGGGGTATCAGAAGGAGAAGAGGAAGAGCAACAAGTGGAAAAGTTATTTGAAGAAGTAGTAAAGGAGAACTTTCCCAGTCTAGCAAAGGAAATGGACTTCCAGGAAGTCCAGGAAGCTCGGAGAGTCCCAAAAAGGTTGGACCCAAGGAGGAACACACCGAGGTACATCATAATTACGTTAGCCAAGGTAAAAATGAAGGAGAGAATCCTAAAAGCAGCAAGAGATAAGGGGACAGTCACCTACAAAGGAGTTCCCATCAGACTGTCAGCTGATTTCTCAAAAGAGACCTTCAGGCAAGAAGGGGCTGGAAAGAAGTATTCCAAGTCATGAAAGGCAAGGACCTACATCCCAGATTGCTCTATCCAGCAAAGCTTTCATTTAGAATGGGAGGGCAGATAAAGTGCTTCTCAGACAAGGTCAAGTTAAAGGAGCTCATCATCACCAAGCCCTTGTTTTATGAAATGGTAAAGGGGCTTCTCTAAGAAAAAGAAGATAAGAAACATGTATAGTAAAATGACAGCAAACTCACAATTATTAACAACCACATCTAAAACAAAAACAAACTAAGCAATCAACTAGATGGAGGGTTAGCCACAGGGAATTGGAAGGGGGAAGGGGGGAAAGGTACAGAGAATAAGTAGCGTAGATGGTAGCTAGAAAATAGACAGGGGAGGTCAAGAATAGTATGGGAAATGTAGAAGCTAAAGAACTTATGACACATGGACATGAACTAAAGCGGGTAAATGTGGGTGGGAGAGGGTGTGCAGGGTGGACGGGAGTGAAGGGGGGGAAATGGGACAACTGTAATAGCATAATCAATAAAATATATTTTTTAAAAAGTCAATAAAAACTTCTAAAACTGAAAAGCAAAGAGAAAAAAAGACTAAAAAATAAATGTAACAGATTATCCAGGAACTGTGGGAGAACTACAAAAGTGTAATGTACATATAATGGGATGAACAGAAGGAGAAGGAGATGTAACAGAAGAAATATTTGAAGTATCAGTGACTGAATTTCCCAAAATTAATGTCAGATACCAAACCACAGATACTAGGAACTTAGAACACTAAGCAGGATAAATGCCAAAATAAAACTACACCTAGGCATATTATATTAAAACTTTAAAAAGTCAAAAATAAAGAAAGAATCTTGAAAGAAAGAAGAGGAGGGAATCTTACATATAGGCAAAGAATTACATCTGACTTCAGAAAGCATGCAAGAAGAAAGTTCAGGAAAACATTTAACATCTTAAGAGGAAAAAACTACCAACCTTGAATTCTATATCCAGCAAAAGTATCCTTCAAAAAATTGAGGGAATTTAGTGCTAATGGACCTGCCTTACAAGAAATGTTCAAAGAAGTGCTTCAGAAAGAAGGAAAATGACTTAGGTCAGAAACTTAGATCTACAGGAAGAAATTAAGAGCACTAGAGAAGAAATAAGTGAAGATAAAATAAAAACTTTTTTCTTATTTTTAGTTGATCTAACAGAATAGTTTGTTGAAAGTAACAACAATTAACTTGATAATTATAGTTTATGTATAAGTGAAATGAATAATAGCAGTGATACAGGGACAGGATGGAGGAATTAGAGATACTTTATTATTCTAAAACACTTGAATTATCTGTGAAGTGGTCTAGTGTTATTTGAAAGTGGATTTGGGTTAATTGAAAATGTATCTTGCAAACTTAAGGGTGACCAGGAAAAAAGTTAAAGGAAAGAAGTATAACTGATATGCCAAGAAAAGAGAAAATGGAATAATATAAACTATGCAATTGAAACCACAAATGGCAGAGATAGAGTGGAAGACAACAATGTGAACAAATAACAATGGCAATGAATAGAAAACTAACAGGGTAGATATAAATCCAACTGTATTAATAATCACTTTAAATGTCAATGGTCTAAATAGACCATTTAAAAGAAAGAGACTGTCACAGTGGATTAAAACACAAGACAACTATTTGTTGTCTACAAAAAAACAATCGTTAAATAAAAGATACATAGATTAAAAACAAAAAAAAAATAAATGTTGACTAGTCAAAGAAAGTATAAGTAGCACTCTTAATTGCAGAGCAGACCAGAATAAGAAAAGCTATCAGTAATAAAAAGGAGCATCTCATAATGACGAAGAGGTCATTCTCAAAGACGACATAACAATCTAATGTGCATGCACCTAACACAAAGTAAAATACATGAGGCAAAATCTGAAAGAAATGCAATAAAAGACTTCTGGTGAAGATGGCAGTATAGGCAGGCATGGCTTGCCTCTTTCTACAACTGCATCAAAATTACAACTAAAATATACAAGATCAGCACTCATAACTGTCAGAAATTAGTTGAATGGAAGTCTGACAACTACAGAGTTAAAGAAACCACATCCATCCAGACTGGTAGGACGGGCAGAGACATGGAATGGGCTGGTCCCACACCCATGTGTGGTGGATAAAAATTCGGGAGGGATGTCTCAGGAGCAAGGAATCCCAGCCCCACACAAGGCCCCCCAGCCCAGGGTCCCAGGGCCAGGAAGATAAGTCCCCACAATTCTGGGTACAAAAACCAGCAGGGATTGAGTTGGTGGAAGAAACTTCTGGAGCCCCAAGCAGTTCTTAAAGAACCCACACAAGGACTCAACTACTCAGACTCACTCCCTCTGAGCTCCAGCACCAGGATAGCAGCTTGAAAGGCACCAGTGACATACTGGGAGAAACAAGTGTCTGGCATCAAAGCAAACAGAGGCCATTGCCTCTTCTAAACCTGCCTCCCATACAGCCACAGAGCCAGCAAGCTGGTGCCATATTTGAGACTCCATCAATCTGGGTAACACTGTTTGACCCACCTTGGAGACCCCCAGAGACTCCGCTCCACCCAATTTACTGGCTCACCCAGCTGCTTTTCCATATGAATGACCAGTCTTGACTGGCACTGCACAACTTCATAAATCCTCTCAAGCAACAGCAGGCTGCAGTGAGCCCCAGGCCTGGATCTAACAGCAGCCAGCCTAGATTCACAGCTTGGCTTCACCTGCAAATATCCGTGTCCAACAAAAGTAGCAGCCATCTCAGATTGCTTTTTGCACATACAGGGTAGCCCTGGGCAAAATAGGTTGGGGTTAACCTTGGCTTGCACCACCAGGGAAACCCCAGGGCCAGAGCACTCAGTAGACAGCTACAGACCATGTAGGAGCACCACCACCCTGACCCTGTACAGCTAATCTTCCAAAGAGGGCAGAGGTTGGTTGTAAGTGGTCACAGCCAGTCTTTGCAGCTGACTGGCCTGGGTAAACCCCTCCAAATGATCTGCCAACAGCAACCAAGTCTCAACTACATGATGAGGGTGTACTCAGCCCACACAGTGGGTGCACCTCAAGTACCCAGCTTGGGTGATAGGGGAGGCTGTGCCACTGGACCCTACAGGACACCTATTACATTAGGCAACGCTATCAAGACAGAGTCAAAACAGCTCTGCCTAATACATAGAAACACACTGGGAGGCTGACAAAATAGGAGACAAAGAAACATGGCCCAAATTAACAGATCAAAATTCCAGAAAAGAGCAACACAAAATGGAGATAAGCAATCTATTAGATGCAGAGTTCAAAACACTGGTTATAAGGATGCTCAAGGAACTTAATCAGGACCTCAGCAGCATAAAAAAGACTCAGTGAGAATTGAAGGATGCACTAATTGAAATAAAGAACAATTATAGTAGATGAATAGATGAATTTACAGTGTATGAAGCCCAGAATCAACAATTTACAGTAGTGTGGATGAAGCCCAGAATGAAATCAATGACTTGGAAGATAAGGAAATAAAAACAACCAGTAAGGATAATAATAAGAAAAAAACTATCCCCCCCAAAAAAAGTGAGGATAGTATAAGCAGCCTCTGGGACAACTTTAAGAAGTCCAACATTCACCCAATGGGGGTGCTAGAAGGAGAAGAGAAAGAGCAAGAAATTGGAAATCTATTTGAAAAAAAATGAAAGAAAACTTCCCTAATTTGGTAAAGGAAATAGACCTGCAAATCTAGGAAGCACAATGAGCCTGAAACAAAGTGGATGCAAAGAGGCCCACTCCACATCGTTTTCAAAATGCCAAAGGTTAAACAGAAAGAGAAAATCTTAAAAGCAGCGAGAGAAAAGCACTTAGTTACCTACAGGGGAGTTCCCATAATACTGTCAGCTGATTTCTCAAAAGAAACTTTGCAGGCTAGAAGGGTTTGGCCAGACATATTCAAAATCCTGAAAAACAGAGACCTACAGCTAAGATTGCTCTACCCAGCAAAGCTATCATTTAGAATCAAAGGGAAGATAAAGAGCTTCCCCGGCAAGGAAAAACTAAAGGAATTCATCGTCACCAAGCCATTATTACATGAAATGTTAAAGGGACTTATTTAACAAAAAGATCACAACTATGAACAATAAAATGGCAAAAATATGTATCTACCAACAATTGACATAAAAAAATAACCTAAGCAAACAAGAAGAACAGAGACAGAATCGTGGATATGGAGAACTTTTTGATGGTTGCTAGATGGGAGGGGTGTGTGGGGGAGTGGGTGAGGAGGTAAGGGAATTAAGAAGTACAAATAGTTGTAGAATAGCCATAGAGATATAACATACATTATAGGTAATGGAGTAGTCAAAGAACTTACACCATGATTCATGGACATGAACAATGGTAGGGAGATGGCCTGAGGAAGTGGGGGATGCTGGGTGGACACGGGCAAAGGAGAAAAATCAGGACAACTATAATAGCATAATCAATAAAATATAATTTATTTAAAAAAGAAATGCAATGGGAAATAGATGAATCCACTATTATAGCTGAGTATTTCAACAACCCTCTACCAGTAATGAACAGATTCATGAAGTAGAAAATCAGTAAGGACATAGTTGAAATCAACAACACCATCAATCAAATGGATATAATGAATTCCTATAGACTACTTTATATGACAACAGAAGAATATATGTTCTTCTCAAGCTCACATGGAACATTCACAAAGATAGACATATTATGTCCATAAAACACACCTTAATATTTTAATTTTTTATTTAATTTTTGTTCAAGTACAGTTTTCTGTCTTTTACTCCCATCCCAGCCAACCCCCACCCCCAGCCTTCCTCACCTCCCTCCCATTTCCACACCCCCTAGTTTTTGTCCATGTGTCTCCTTTATACTTGTTCCTGTAAACCCTTCCCTTTTTCCCCTGAAATTCCTTCCCCTCTCCCCTCTGGTCACTGTCAGCCTGTTCTCTATTTCAGTGTCTTTGGTTATATTGTGCTTGTTTGTTTGATTTACTGTTTAGGTCCCTGTTAAAGGTGAGATCATGTGGTATTTGTGTTTCACCACCTGGCTTATTTCACTTAGCATAATGCTTTCCAGCTCCATCCACGCTGTTGTAAAGGGTATAAGCTCCTTCTCTCTGCTGCATAGAATTCCACTGTGTAAATGTACCATAGTTTTTTGATCCATTCATTTACTGATGGGCATCTAGGTTGCTTCCAGCACTTAGCTATTGTAAATTGTGCTGCTATGAACATGGGGGTGCAAAGGTTCTTTTGGATTGGTGTTTCAGGGTTCTTAGGGTATAGTCCCAGCAGTGGAATTTCTGGGTCAAAAGGCAGATTCATTTTTACTTTTCTGAGGAAATTCCATAATGGTTTCGATAGTGGTTGTACCAGTCTGCGGTCCCACCAACAGTGCACTAGGGAGCCCTTTTCTCCACAACCTCTCCAACACTTGTTTGTTGCTTTGCTTATGATGGCCATTCTGACTGGTGTGAAGTGGTTTTAATCTGCATCTCTCTGATAGCTAGTGATACTGAGCATCTTTTTGTGTCTCTCTGGGTCTTCAGTATGTCCTCCTTGGAGAAGTGTCTGTTCAAGTCCTTTGCCCATTGTTTAATTGGGTTGCTTGTCTTCTTAGAGTGGAGTCATGTAAGTTCTTTATATATTTTGGAGATTAAACCCTTGTCTGAGGTATCATTGGCAAATATGTTTTCTCATATGGTTGGTTCTCTTTTTATTTTAATACTTTTTTCTTTAGATGTGCAGAAGTTTTTTATTTTGATGAGATTCCATTTGTTTATTCTTTCCTTTATGTCCTTTGTTCTAGGGGACATATCAGTAAAAATGTTTCTGCGTGAAATATCTGAGATTTTCCTGCCTATGTTCTCCTCCAGGACTTTAATGGTGTCATGGCTTATATTTAAATCTTTTATCCACCTTGAACTTATTTTTGTGTATGGTGTAAGATGGTGCTCCAGTTTCTTTCTTTTTTTTTTTTTTTTGCATGTAGCTGTCCAGTTCTCCCAACAGCATTTGTTGAAGAGGCTATTTTTACTTCATTTTATGTTGCTGCCCCCTTTGTCAAATATTAATTGACCATAGAGATTTGGGTTTATTTCTGAGCTCTCTGTTCTGTTCCATTAGTCCATGTGCCTGTTTTTATGCCAGTATCAGCCTGTTTTGATTACTGTGGCCTTGTAATACAGTTTGGTATCAGGTATTATGATCTCTCATACTTTGTTCTTCTTTCTCAAAATTGCAGCAGCTATTTGGGGTCCTTAACATTTTTAAAAGAATAAAAATTATTCAATATCTGCTCTCAGACCAAAATGGAATTAATGTAGGGACCTATATTAGAAAGATATCTGAAAAATCCAAGACTACTAGGAGATCAACAACACAATTCTAAATAATGTGTGAGTGAAAGAAGAAATCTCAAGTGAAAATTTAAAATATTTGAACAAAATGAAAATGATAAATATAACTTACTGAAACTTATGGAATGTAGCATGATGGGACATTTATACCATGAAATTCATATATTAGAAAAGAAAAGAAAGATCTAAAATCAATTATCTAAGAAAACTAGAAAAAGAACAAATTAAATCAAAAGTAAGCAGAAGAAAAGAAATAAAAATTAGAACAGAAATCAATGATTTTGAAAACAGGATATCAATAGACTACTGAGTAGAGAATATCAATAAAATCAAAAGCTTGTTCACTGAAAAGATAAATAAAATGAATAAAGTTCTCTCTAAGCCACCTAATAAAAAGACAGAGAAGACACAAAGTGGTATCAGAATTGGAAGAAGGGACATCACTATAAACCCCATGGATATTAAAAGAATAATAAGTGATACTATGAAAAAGTGTATATCCATAAATTGGAAAACCTAGAAAAGTGGACTATTTCTTGAAAAAACAAAGACAGTTTTCCAAAACATACATGAGAAGGAACTAAAATAGAGAGTCTGAATAGGTCTGTATCTATGAAAAATTGAATCAATAATTAATAATGTTTTTATTTTATTGAATTTGTTGGGGTGACATCACTTAATAAAGTTATACAGGTTTTAGGTGTACAATTCTATAGTATATCATATGTACTATCCAAAGTCCACGCAAAGTCAAGTCTTCTTCCATCACCATTTATATGCCCTTTACCTTCCCCCAGTCCTCTTTCCCTTTGGTAATCCCCATATTGTCTCCATGAGGTGTTTTCCCCTTAATCCCTTTACCATTTTCACTCAGCCCCTCAACCCCTCTTCCTTCTGATAGCTGTTGGTCTGTTCTCTATCTATGTGTCTTGTTTTCTATTTGTTTGTTAGTTTATTTTTATTAGTTGCCACATATAATGAAATCGTGGTATTTGTCTATCTCTGACTTATTTCACTTAGCATAATACCCTCCAGGTCCATCCATGAAGTCGTAAAAGGTAAGATTTACTTTTTTCATGGGTGAGTGGTATTCCATTGTGTAAATGTATCACAGCTTTTTTATCCACTCATCTAATGATGGGCACTGGGGCTACTTCCATATCTTGGCTATCGTAAATAAGGGGTAAAAAAAAACATATCGTAAAAAAAAAACATAGGGGTACATTTATTCTTTCAAATCAGTGTTTCAGATTTCTTCGGATATATTCCCAGAAGTGGAATCACTGAGTCATAAGGCAGGTCCATTTTTACTTTTCCATACTGTTTCCCATAATGGCTGTACCAATCTGCATTCCCACCAATAACACACAAGGGTTCTGTTTTCTCCACATCCCCCTAACACTTGTTTATTGATTTATTCATGATAGCCATTCTGACAGATGTGAGGTGATTATCTCATGTGGTTTTTAATTTGCATTTTCCTCGTGATTAGTGATGTTGAACATCTTTCCATATGCCTATTAGCCATCTGAATGTCCTCTTTGGAGAAGTATCTAGTCAAGTAATTTGCCCATTTTTTATTTGGGTCTTTTTGGTGTCAAGTTGTATAAGTTCTTTATAAATTTTGGATATTAACCCTTCTCAGATGTATCATTGGTGAACATGTTCTCCCATTCAGTGCGTTGTCTTTTCATTTTGCTGATGGTTTCCTTCGCTGCGCAAACCCTTTTTAGTTTGACATAGTCTCATTTGTTTAATTTTTCTTGTGTCCCTTTCCCAAGGAACTGTATAAAAAATATTGCTACAAGAAACATCTGAAATTTTACTGCCTGTATTTTCTTCCAGGATTTTTATAGGATTTTCTAATGTTTCGAGTCTTACATTTAAATTTTTAATCCATTTTCAGTTTACTCTTTTTTTAGCTCATTTCATTGATTATGCTATTACAGTTATCCCATTTTTCCCCTTTATCTCCCTCCACCCTCACCCCATCCCTCCAACATTCCTGCCCCTTAGTTTATGTCCATGGGTCATATATACAGATTCTTTGGCTTCTCCATTTCCTATACTATTTCTAACCTCCTCCTGTATATTTTGTACCTACCATTTATGCTTCTTATTCCCTGTATCTTTTCCCTCATTCTCCATTCTCCACCTCCCCACTGATAACCCTCCATGTGATCTCCATTTCTGTGATTCTGTCCCTGTTCTAGTTTGATTAATTTGTTTTTGTTTTTTAGGTTTAGTTGTTGATGGTTGTGAATTTGTTGTCATTTTACTGTTCATATTTTTTATCTTCTTTTTCTTAGATAAGTCCCTTTAACATTTCATATCATAAGGGCTTGGTGATGATGAACTCCTTTCTTTAACTTGACCTTATTTGGGAAGCACTTTATCTGCCCTTCCATTTTAAATGATAGCTTTTCTGGGTAGAGTAATCTTGGATGTAGGTTCTTGCCTTCCATGACTTCAAATATTTCTTTCCAGTCCCCTCTTGCCTGCAAGATTTCTTTTGAGAAAGCAGCTGATAGTCTTAGGGGAATTCCTTTGTAGGTAACTGTCTCCTTTTCTCTTGCTGCTTTTAAGATTCTCTCCTTATCTTTAATCTTGGGTAATTAAATTATGATGTGTCTTGGTGTGTACCTCCTTGGGTCCAACTTCTTTGGCACTCTCTGAGCTTCTTGGACTTGCATGCCTATTTCCTTCAGCAGATTGAGGGTGTTTTCCTTCATTATTTTTTTTTTCAAATAAGTTTTCAATTACTTGCTCCTCCTCTTCTCCTTCTGGTACCTCTATGATTCAGATGCTGGAACATTTAATGTTGTCCAAGAGGTCCTTAAGCCTCTGCTCATTTTTTTGAATTCTTGTTTCTTTGTTCTGTTCCAATTGAATGTTTATTTCTTCCTTACGTTACAAATCATTGATTTGAACATAAGGTTTCCTTCCCTTCACTGTTGGTTCCCATATATATTTCTTTATTTCACTTTATATATCTTTCACTTCTTCCTTTATTTTGTGACAGAGTTCAATCAATTCTGTGAACATTCTTATTACCAGTTTTGAACTCTGCATCTGATAGGTTGGCTATCTCCTTGTTGCTCAGTTCTTCTGGAGTTTAGATCTGTTCTTTCATTTGGGCTGTATTTCTTTGTCATGGGACACCTGTTATGTAATAAAGGATGCAGCCTTAGGTCCCCACTCACCTGGGTGGGGCAACCCACTTCAGCTGCGTTGTGGTGCTATATGTGGGGGAGGAGTCAGAGAAGGAACAATGCCACTTGCTTGGTTCTTGCCCACTTTCAGTCACTTCCTCCGTTACCCACAAGTGAATTGAGCCCTTCTGGTGCTAATTACTGGGTAGGTGGTTTGTGCAGGTTCTAGGGCCCCATGGGCTCTCCTATGAAGCTGGCAGTTTCTCCCACCCCTACAACCCCTCTTGCCCCCCAGTTTTCACAGCGAGAGATTTTGAGGCTTTATTTCCCCACACTGGAACCCTGGGTTGAACTGTCTGTCTCACTGTCCAGTTCTTCCTGATTTATCCACGTGCAAATGTGGGACCACCCAGTCCACCAGCTGCTGCCTTGCAACACCATTATCCTCGCCATCCCAGCTTCCCCTCTCTTCCCCTCCTGCCAGTCTGGATGAATGTTTCTTTAACTCCTTGGTTGCCAGACTTTCATAGAGTTTAAGTTTATGGCAGTTCTGGGTTTTTTTTGCTTGTTTTTAAATTGGTTGTTTTCCTTCCCGTGATTGTGTGAGGAAGCAAAGCATATCTACCTATGCCTCCATTTTGGCTGGAAGTCCCAATTTATTTTTGCATGTGGTATAAAAAGATGGCCTACGATGGCCCTTATTTTTTTGCACAAAGCTGCCCAATTTTCCCAACATCATTTATCAAATAGGTTATCTTTTTTTAAATTCTTTATTGTATTGACTATGCTATTACAGTTGTCCCCTCCACCCTGCCCTCCACCCTGCCCACACCCTCCCAACCACATTCCCCCCTTTAGTTCATGTTCATGTGTCATAAGTTCTTTAGTGTCTACATTTCCCATACTATTCTTACCCTCCCCCGTCTATTTTCTACCTACTGTCTATGCTACTTACTCTCTATATCTTTTCCCTCTCTCTCCTCCTCCCACTTCCCTGTTGCTAACCCTCCATTTGATGACTTTTTTTTACTGTTCATATTTTTAATCTTCTTTTTCTTAGGTAAGTCCCTTTAACATTTCATATGATAAGGGCTTGGTGATGATGAACTCCTTTAACTTGACCTTATCTGAGAAGCACTGTATCTGCCCTTCCATTCTAAATGAAAGCTTTGCTGGATAGAGAAATCTGGGATGTAGGTCCTTGCCTTTCAGGACTTGGAATACTTCTTCCCAGCCCCTTCTTGCCTGCAAGGTCTCTTTTGAGAAATCAGCTGACAGTCTGATGGGAACTCCTTTGTAGGCGACTATCCCCTTATCTCTTGCTGCTTCTAGGATTCTCTCCTTCATTTTAACCTTGGCTAATGTAATTCTGATGTGCCTTGGTGTGTGCCTCCTTGGGTCCAACCTCTTTGGGACTCTCTGAGCTTCCTGGACTTCCTGGAAGTCTATTTCCTTTGCCAGACTGGGGAAGTTCTCCTTTATTATTTGTTCAGATAAGTTTTCCACTTGTTGCTCTTTTTCTTCTCCTTCTGGTACCCCTATAATTCGGATGTTGGAACGTTTAAAGGTGTCCTGGAGGTCCCTAAGCTTCTCCTCATTTTTTTGAATTCTTGTTTCTTCATTCTTTTCTGTTTGGTTGTTCCTTTCTTCCTTCTGGTCCACTCCATTGATTTGAGTCCCAGTTTTCTTCCCATCACTATTGGTTCCCTGTGCGTTTTCTTCATTTCTCTTATCATAGCCTGCATTTGTTCATCTAATTTATGTCCAAAGTCAACCAATTCAGTGAGCTTCCTGATCACCAGTGCTTTGAACTGTGCATCTGATAGGTTGGCTATCTCTTGGTCACTTAAAAAAATTGGCTCTGGGGATTTCAATTCTGTTTGAGCCATCTTTTTTATTTTCCTTTGGTCTGGTTGCAGCTGTTACGTAAGGGCGGCAGAGCCTTAGGTGTTCACCAGGGCGGGGCACCCCAGTCACTGGGTTGTGATGTTGTATGTGGGGGCGGGGTCTGAGAGGGAACAATGGCGCCTGCTCCGCTCTCTCTAGGACTTCCGTCCCCTCCACGGCCTCCCACAAGCAAATTGGGCCCTTGCTGTGCTGGCTTCCGGGCGGGTGGGCTTGTCTACTTTCTCTACTATACTTGTCTACTCTGTGGGTTTCCCCAAGGAGCCTCCTGTGAGGCTGAGAGAATCTCCCAGTCTCAGCTCCCAGTCAGTGCTCTTAAGCTTTGAAACCCGGCAGCGCTGGGTCGCTGGGCTGCATGGTCCATGTCACTGCCTGTTTTTGCTTAGTTTGTCTGTGCATGAATGTGTGGCTGCGGACAGCCAGCTTCCTTGTGCCCCTCACTGGGTCTGCTAGTCGCCTCCCAAGCCCAGGGTCTGCCACCGGTCCGTCCGCTGCCATCTGGGCCCTGCACGCCCTGCGCCTGCCAGCCAGCGTTTCTTCCCGCCGGGACCCCTCGACCCCTCTCCGCAGGCCTCCCACTCCGCCCCTCCTTACTGGTTTGGATGTACTGTAGTCCAACTTCCGTTCAGTTCATTTCTCTCTGTTCTGGTTGTTTTTTGTTTCTTAATTTTTGTTGTCCTTAGTTTTGGTTGCACAAGAGGCACAATGCAACTACCTATGCCTCCATCTTGGCCAGAAGTCAAATAGGTTATCTTTACCCTACTGTAAGGTCTTGCCTAATCAGGCAAATATTAATTGACCATAAAGGTGTTAGTTTATTTCTGGGCTCTTTATTCTGTCCCATTGACCTATATGTCTGTTTTATGCCAGTACCATGCTGTCTTGATTACTATGAACCTGTAGTATATTTTGATGTTAGGTAGTGTGACTCTTCCAATTTTGTTCTTTCTCAAGACTGTTGTGACTATTTGGGATTTCATATACATTTTTGGAATACTTTTTCTAGTTCTGTGAAGTACTCCATTCATATCTTGATGTGAGTAGTTGAGTTGAATCTATAGATTGCTTTGGGTAGTATGGACATTTTAATGACGTTAATTCTTTCTATTTGCATCATTTTCAGTTTCTTTCTTCGCCATCTTATAATTTTCTGAGTACAGGTCTTTTACATCCTTGGTTAAATTTATCCCTAGATATTCTACTTTTTTATGCAATTGTAAATGGGATTGTGGTCTAAGTTTCCTTTTTTGATAGTTCATTATTGGTGTATAAAAATGCAACCAGTTTCTGGATATTAATTTTGTATTCTGCTACTTTACTGAATTCATTTATTAGAGTCTAGTTTTTTTGTGAAATCTATAGGGTTGTGTATGTACAATATCCTGTCATCTGCAAATAATGACCATTTTACTTCTTCCTTTCCAGTTTGAATGCCTTTTACTTCTTGCCTGATTGCTGTGGCTAGGACTTCCAGTAATAGGTTGAATAAGAGTGGTGAAAATATACATTCCTGTCTTGTTCCTGATTTTAAAAGAAATGCATTTAGTTTTTTCCCACTGAGTGTGATGTCAGCTACAGCCTTGTTATATATGGCCTTCATTATGTTGAGACATTTTCTACCTATTCCCACTTTGCCAAGAGTTGCTATCATAAATGGGTGATGGATTATATCAAATGCTTTTTCTGTATCTATTGATATGATTGTGTGATTTTTATCTTTCATTTTGTTTATGTTGGGTATCACATTAATTGATTTTGGTATATTGTACCAACCTTGCAGACAAGGAATAAATCCTACTTGATCATGGTGTATGATCTTTTTAATGTTTTCCTGGATTCAGTTTGCTTATATTTTGTTGAGGATTTTTGCATCTATGTTCACTGGGGGTATTAGCCTATAATTTCTCTCTTCATAGTGTCTTTATCTGGTTTTAGAATTATCTGGTTTTACACTGGCCTTATAAAATGCACTTGGGAGTCTTCCCTCTGCTTAAGTTTTTGCAATAGTTTGAGAAAGATAGATGTTAGTTCTTCTTTGAATGTTTGGTAAAATTCACCTGTGAAGCCATTTGGTCCAGGACTTCTGTTTGTTGGGAGTTTTTTTTTTTTATCACAGTTTTGATTTCTAGTTGTTATCATTCTGTTCTGATTTTCTGTTTCTTCTTTATTCAATGGTGGGAGAAGGTATGTTTCTAGGAATTTATCCATTTTTTCCACATTGTCCAATTTGTTGGCTTATAAATGTTCATAATATTTTCTTATACTACTTTGTATTTCTGTGGTATCAACTGTTGCTTCTTTTCTTTCATTTCTGATTTTATTTATTTGTGTCCTCTTTTTTTTTTCTTGATGAGTCTGGTGAAAGGTCTATCAATCTTGTTTATCTTTATAAACTTAGTTTTATAAACAAAAGCAAAAGAGAAAGACTTTCTCTGACAGACAAAAATTAAGGGAACTTGTTGCTAGTAGACCTGCCTTGCAACATATTTTTTTTAGAAATCTTCAGAAAGAAGGAAAATTATATACACCAGAAATTTGGATGTGCATAAAAAAAGAAGAGCATCAGAGAAGGAATGGATAAAGGCAAATGTATATATTTTTTGCATTTTCAGATTTTATGATTATTTTTATTATTGTTCAAGTACAGTTGTCTCCATTCCTTTCCCCCACTTCCCCCATCCCCTCCCATCCCCACCTCCCATCCTCAATCCTACCCCCCCTTGGCTAAGTCTTTTATTTTACTTATTTGATCTAGCAGATAACAGTTCAAAATAATAATAGCAACAACCTTTTAATTGATTATAACTTTTTGAGAAGTGAAATGAATGACAGCAATGTTGTAAGGAATAGGAGGAAAAATTTTGGGCTGCACTGCTGTAATTTACTTGCACTACCTGTGAAGTGATTTAGTGTTACTTGAAAAAGGACTTGAAAGACTTTTGGAAAGATGGAGGCATAGGTAGATACACTTTGCCACCTCACACAACCAAAAGAAGGACAACAACAAATTTAAAAACAAAAAATAACCAGAACTGCCAGAAAATCTAATTGTATGGGAGCCCAATAACCAAGGAGTTACAGAAAAAAAATTGATCCAGACCAGTAGGAGGGGCAGAAATGGGCAGCTGGTTGGAGAATACTCTCTGCAAGACAGTGGCTAGAGGACTAGGTGAGGCAGCATGGTGGAATGGGCAGTCCCACATTTGTGTGTGGATAAACCCGGAGGAAAAACTGAGGAGTGAGACAGACTGCCCAATCCAGCGTTCCAGCACGGGGAAATAAAGCCTCAAAACCTCTAACTGAAAAAACCTGTGGGGGTTGAGATGGCAGAAGAAGCTCCCAGCCTCACAGGTGAGTTCATTAGAGAGACCCACAGGGTCCTAGAATGTCCACAAACCCATCCACCCTGGAATCAGCAATAGAACGGCCCAGTTTGCTTGTGGGCAGTGGGGGAAGTAACTGAAAGCCTGCCAAGAGCTGAGCAAACAGCATTGATACCTCTCAGACCCCTCCCCCACATACAGCACTACAACGCAGTAAAGAGGGTTGCCTTGCCCAGGTGAATACCTAAGGCCTTGTCCATTACTACATAACACATGTGCTGAGACAAAAAAAGATACTGAAGAATATCTCTGTCCAAATGAAAGAATAGATCAAAGCTCCCCCCAAAATACAACTAAGCAATGATGAGATAGTCAACCTATCAGATGCAGAGTTCAAAACACTGGTAATCAGGATGCTCACAGAAATGGTTGGGTATGGTTGTAAAATAGAGGAAAAAGTAAAGGCTATGAAAAGTGAAATAAAAGAAAAGATACAGGGAATCAACAGCAAAGGGAAGGAAACCAGGACTGAAATCAATGGTTTGGAGCAGAAGGAAGAAATAAACATTCAAACAGAACATAATGAAGAAACAAAAATTCAAAAAAATGAAGAGAGGCTTAGGAACCTCCAGGACAACTTACAATGCTCCAACATCAGAGTCATAGGGTTGCCAGAGGGAGAAGAGGAAGAGCAAGAAATTGAAAACTTATTTGAAAAAATAATGAAGGAAAACTTTTTCAATCTGGCAAAAGAAATAGACTTCCAGGAAATCCAGGAAGCTCAGAGAGTCCCAAAGAATTTGAACCCAAGAAAGCACACACCAAGGCACATCATAATTACATTACCCAAGATTAAAGATAAGGAGAGAATCTTAAAAAAGCAGCAAGAGAAAAGGAAAGAGTTACCTATAAAGGAGTTCCCATAAGGCTATTAGCTAATTTCTCAAAAGAAACCTTGCAGGCAAGAAGGGGCTGGAAAGAAATATTCCAAGTCATGAAAGGCAAGGACCTACATCCAAGATTACTCTATTTAGCAAAGCTGTCATTTAGAATGGAAGGGCAGATAAAGTGCTTCCCAAAATAAGATAAAGCTAAAGGAGTTCATCATCACCAAGCCCTTATGATATGAAATGTTAAAGGGACTTATCTAAGAAAAAGAAGATAAAAAATATGAATAGTAAAATGACAACAAACTCCTATCAATAATAAAACCTAAAAAAAACCCCAACAAACCCATGAACTAAGCAAATAACTAGAACAGGGACAGAATCACAGAAATGGAGATCACATGGAGGGTTATCAGTGGGGAAGCGGGGAGAGTGTGGGAAAAAGTACAGGGAATAAGAAGCATAAATGGTAGGTTCAAAATAGACAGGGGGAGGTTAAGAATAGTATGGGAAATGGAAAAGCCAAAGAAATTGTAGGTATGACTCATGGACATGAATTAAGGTGGAGGAATGCTGGTGGGAGGGGTGTACGGGGCAGATGGGAATAAAGGAGGTAACTGTAATAGCATAATCAATAAAATATATTTAAAGAAAGAAAAAGGACTTGAATTAGTTTCAAGTGTATGTTGTATACTGAAAGGCAACCACTAGAGAAGTAAAAAAAAAAAAAAAAAGAAGAACTAAAACATGCTTATAGAATTATATATAATATTCAGTTTAAACCCATGGACACTAGAAAAAGTGATAGTCAAAGACAAGAAACAAAGAAAAAAGGCAATAAATGGAGAACCACAACAAATATGGTACATTAATCCAATTTTATAAATAATAATTTAAAACACCAATGACCTAAATACACCTACTACAACACAGAAACTGTCATGGTGGATAAGTACAAACAAAACCCAACTACACAATGTCTAAAAAAATGAAAAGTATTTAGACAGAGACAGAAAAAAAGTAAAAGTTATAGAGAAAAACATAGTATGCTAACAATAAAACTATAAAGGTTTAATACCTGTATTAATTTCAAACAAAGTAGACCAGAGTAGGGAAAATTATGAGGGAGGAAGAGGGAAAATATACAATAAAGAAAGGTCAATTCTCCAAGAAGACATAATAATCCTTAGTCTCCGTGCACCTAACAACAGAGTATCAAAATAAACATGGGGCAAAAGTTGATAGAAATGCAAGGAGAAATAGATGAATTTACTAATATAGCTGAAAACTTCAACAGCCCTGTGTCAGTAATGGACAGGTCTATCATGCAGAAAATCAATAAGGATAGCATCATTAATTATCAAGAAAATACAAATCAAAACCACAAGGAATATACCATTTTATACTCGTTAGGATAGCTATTATCAAAAAACCAGAGTAACAATTATTGGCAAGCATGTGGGGAAATTAGAACCCTTATATACTGCTGCTGGTGGAAATGTAAAATGGTGCAGCAGTTTCTAAAATAATAATAATAGTAGAACTATCACATGATGCAGCAATTCCACTTCTGGGTATACACCGAAAAGAAGTAAAAGTAGGGATTTGAACAAATATCAGTATATTCATGTCCATAGAAGCACTAGTCACATAAGTGAAAAAGGTGGAAGTATCTAAAATGTTCATGAACAAATGAGTGGGTAATCAAAATTTAGTATGTACAATGAGGTGTTATTTAGCCTTAAAAAGGAAAGAATTCTGATACGTACTACAACATCAAGCACCTTGAAGACGTGATGCTAACTTAAATAAAGTAGTCACACAAGGACAAATACTGTAGGATTCTATTCACATGAGGTGCCGAGAATAACCAAATTTATAATGACGGAGAGTGTAACATTGGCTATCAAGGGTGTAGAAAGGGAAGAATGAGTACTTAACATTCAGTCTGGGAAGATAAAACGAGTTCTAAATTTCGATGATGGCACTGGTTGTACAGCGATGTTAATGTACTTAATGTCACTAAATGTACATTGAAAATGATTAAAATGTTAAATTTTACTTACATATATTTTGCTAGAATTTTTTAAAGATGAGCTTATGCTGGAGGAGGGTGGACTTCTAGTTCAGTTTGACTGCTGTCCTCATCAGAAGCCACTATGAAGACACAGAATAGAGGGAGAGTACAGGGAAGCTGGGGGTGACGCTGTCACGAGCCCAGGAACACCTGGGGCCGCCTGAAGCTGGAGGAGGCGAGGAAGGGTCATTCCTTATAATTTTCAGAGGGACCTGGCCCTACCAACACCTTGATTGCAGACTTCGAGCCTCCAGACTGTGAGAGAATAAATTTTGGTTATTTTAAGCCAAAAATGTATTTCCACAAGAGTCAATAGATGCTGTATATAAGTATATAAACCTTTTAATTTTGCCTGCACTGTTACAGACTGAATGATTGTGTCCCCTACCTGCAAATTCACATGTGGATGTCCTGACCCACAATGTGGTTGTTATTATGAGGTGAGGTCTTTGCAGGTACTTAGGTTTAGATAAGATCATGAGGGCAGAAGACCCAATAATGTAGTCAGTGTTTTTATAAACAGAATAAGAGACCCCAGAGCTTTCTTTCTTCATTCACAGGCGTGGAGGAAAAGTCACGTGAGCACAGTGAGAAGGTAGCTGTCTACAAGCCAGGAAAATAACCCTTACCAAGAAGCAAACCTGTCAGCACCTTGATCTCAGACATTCCAGCCTCAAGAGGGTGAGAGATAAATTTGTGTTGTTTCAGCCCCCGTGTCTGTGGTATTTTGTTAGAGCAGCCAGAGTGGCCCAAGACAGGCAGTGTGCATTTTAGAAGCCACATTGTGAATCAGGCGAGCTGCTGGCATGGCACCGTGTGCAGTGACAGTCTCTTGGAGACAACTGAAAATAAAATAAATAAATAAATAAATAAATAAATAAATAAATAAATAAAATAAATAGTGCAGCTACTTACATATATGATGTGTCTAAAAGGTAAAACTGAAATAAAGGATGAAGAAAAGTCACAGGATTGTGAGGAGTCCTACCTGGACCTGTTCCATACAGGACTGATATACATACTATTAGTGATGTAGACTGAGACACAAGTACCAGCTTTCAAAATACAGAAAAACATTCCCAATACATGTGGTGATAACTAGGACCATTTTTTATGTTATACCTGAATGTCTTTCATGCAGATAGTTTGGAAGGCAATGTGTTGACATTGGTAAAAAAAAAAAATAAGTCTGCATTAACTCTGGCACAGTGGGCCATGCTAGAATGAAATACGTGTGGTGAATTTTGTTTGTAACTATTGGTGACGGTGTAATGTTGGGCAAGTTACTTAATCTCTCCGAGCCAGTTTCCTTATCTGCAAATCCTTTTCTAGATAAGGATATACAAGTGTATAGTATACCTACTTCAAATGGTAACAACATATATGAGAACCCAGCTTAACGGCAAACACAATAGCTGCACAATAAATTCCCCTCTCTCTCTCATACACTCCGCGCGCGTGTGTGTGTGTGACCCTCTTTCTCTCATTTCTCATGCCTTTAGGGTTAATTTTCTCATTCTTGAGGGATTAATGTGGTCCAAATTGAGAGAACTTATTGGTAATTTCTGGTTTGAGGCAGAAAAGGCCATTTGGGTGCACGTGTTGGATGGGTGCCTGTTGCAAGGTGATTGTTTTGGGTACGGTGGAAAAGGGTGCTTCAGCCCTGATTGGTGTGGTGCAGTGGGTTGAGCATTTTCCCACAAACTGAAAGGTCGCCAGTTCAATTCCAGTCGGGGCACATGCCTGGGTTGCAGGCCAGGTCACTGGTTGGGGGCATGTGAGAGGCAACAAATGGATGTTTCTTTCCCTCTTTTTCTCCCTCCCTTCCCATCTCCCTAAAAAGAAATAAATAGAATCTTTTTTTAAAAGGGTGGGCCAAGCTTACTCTCGGATATTTTTATTTTTTGTCTGTATCCTGTATAAATGAAGTTACTTTATGATCTTGACTCTGTAATCCAAGTAAGACTGAGTCATAGTGGAGTCATAGTCATTTCTTTGGCCAGAAATGATTTAAGAAAACTCCCAGTTCATTTCCCCGAGCATTGAATTACAGAAATATATGTTTTCTTCCATAACAGAAATCCACATAAAACTGAGTGGAAGGTAAAGAGATTTTCGATATACCCCCTGCTCCCAAGCATGCACAGCCTGCACCACCATCGACATCCCCTATAGTATTTTTAGATTGGCTTCTTTCACTTAGTAATATGCTTTTAAGACTCTTCCATGTTTTTTCACAGCCTGATAGATTATTTCTTTATATCGCTAGATAATTTTCTATTCTCTGGATGTACCACAGTTTGTTTATCCTTTCACCTACTGAGGGACATCTTGGTTGCTTCCAAGTTTTGGCGGTTCTGAATAAACCTGCTATAAACATCCATGTGCAGATTTTTTTTTTTCTGTGAACACACATTTCCAAATTACTTGGTAAATGCCAAGAAACACAATTGCAGTCCTGGCTGGATAGCTCAGTTGGTTATAGTGTCATCACAATGTACCAAGGCTGCAGGTTCAATTCCCAGTCAGGGCACATAACAAGAATCAACCAATAAATGCATAAATAAATGGAATAACAAAATGATCTCTCTCTCTCTCTCTCTCCCCCCCCACTCATTTATAATAATGACTATCAGCAAACTGGGAATAGATGGAACACACCTCAACACAATAAAGGCCACATATGAGAAACCCATAGACAGCATCATACTCAACAGGAAAAAACTAAAAGTGTTTCCTGGAAGATCAGGAACCAGATGAGGATGTCTGTTTTCAACACTGTTAGTCTACATTAGTACTGGAAGTCCTAGCCACAGCAATCAGAAAATAATAAATAAAAGGAATCCAAATTAAAAAGAAATAAAGCTGTCATTATTTGCAGATGACTTGATACTCTATATAGAGAATGCTAAAGATTCCACCAAAAAAACTACTAGAGCTGATAAATGAATTTAGTAAAGTAGCAGGATTCAAAATAAAGATTCATGATCAGCTGCATGTTTATACAGCAATAATGAACTATCAGAAAGAAAATCATACCATTTACAATGGCCTCAAAAAATAAAATACCTAGAAATAAATTTAACCAAGGATATGAAAGACCTGTACTTGAATAATTATAAGACACTGAAGAAAGAATTGAAGAAGATACAAATAAAGGGAAGCATAACCATGCTCATGGGTAGGAAGAATTAGCAGTTAAAAACCCGTACTTCCCAAAGCAATTTATATATTTAATGTAATGTCTCTCAAAATACCAATGGCATATTTCACAGAACAAGAGCAAGTAATCCAAAACTTCACATGGAGCCACAAATGCCCTGAATAACCACAGCCATGCTGAGAAGTAAGAACAAATTTGGAGGAATCACACTACCTGATATCAAGCTGTACTACAAGACCATAGTAATCAGCATGGTATTGGCATTAAAACAGACATATAGATCAATGGAACAGACTAGAGAGCCCAGAAATAAACCCATGCCTTTATGGTCAATTAATATTTGACAAAGGAGGCCAAAACATACAATGGGGTAAAGATAGCCTATTCAATAAATGGTGTTGGGAAAATTGGACAGATATGTGCAAAAAATGAAATTAGACCACCATCTTACAGCATATACAAGAATAAGCTCAAAATAGATTAAAATCTTAAATGTGAGGCTCAATACCATAAAAACCATAGAAAGAAACATAGGCAGTAAAATTTGGACTTTTTACTAATAGTTTTTTATCTCCTCAGGCAAGGGAAACAAAAGAAAAAAATAACACATGATACAACATCAAACTAAAAGGTTTTTGTACAGCAGAGGACGCTACCAACAAAATGAAAAGACAACCCACTGAATGGGAGAAAAAATTGCCAATTATATATCTGATAAGGGATTAACATTTAAAATTTAGAAAACTCATAAAACACCAAAATAATTTATAAAAACTCAACATGTAAAAAAAAAAAACCCAAACAATCCAATTTAAAATTAGGCAAAGGACCTAAAAAACAGACACTTCTCCAAATATAATATACAGATGGTTAATAGGCAAATGAGAAGACGGTCAACATCACTAATCATCTGAGAAATATAAATGCAAATTAAAACCATAATGAGATATCACCTCATACCTGTCAGAACAGCTGTCATCAGTAAAACAATAACTGTCGGCAAGAATGCAGAGAAAAGGGAACCCTCATGCACTGTCAGTAGGAATGTAGGTTGGTGGAGCCCCTGTGGAAATCACCATGGAGTTCCTCAAAAAAATGAAAAATGGTACTGCCTAATATAATCCAGCGATTTCCTTCTAGGTAGATATCCAAAGAAACTCAAAACACTCATTCAAAAGAATATATGCAGCCCTGTGTTCACTGCGGCATTATTTATAACAGTGAAGCTCTGGAAGCAGCCCAAGTGCCCATCAGTAGGCAAATGGGTCAAAAAGCTGTAGTACAGCCCTGGCTGGGTGGCTCAGTTGGTTGAAGCATCATCCCACATGTTAAAATGCTGTGGTTTGATCCCTGGTCATGCTCATACTTACGTTGTACGTTTGGCCCCCAGGCAGGGCACCTACAGAAACCAACTGATGATTTTCTCTCACATCGATGTTTCTCCCTTCCTCTCTCTAAAGTCAATAAACATATCCTTGACTGATGAATTTTTTAAAAGCTTGGAACAAATATACGATAGGGTATTACTCGGCCATAAAAAAAGATCAAAATCTTACCATTTGCAACAGCACGGATGTGTTACTGAACAGGGGACCTAGCTGTGAGTGGGTCTGGCTCGGAGCTAGTCAGTAGTGTGTGGTTTCTTTACTTTTTGTAGGAAAGATTTTGTAATTTGAGTCCAGGTGATTTTGAGGGTGTGGTTATTGAAGCTAAGGACAGGGAAAGGAAGGAAGGGCTTAGAGTAGAAGAAGCTGCAGGAGGGAGCCCAGGCAGGGCTGATCTGGCTCTCTAGAAACCTTGTAGGAAAGAAGCTAGTCTCCGTGGGGCTGCTCTGGCTCACTGAGAGTAGAAGTGACCGCGCCGAAGTGAGTCAGAACGGGGCTGGAGTGTCAGAGGAAAGGGCCCTTCAGAGACAGGTTCAGGGATAAGCCCAGGATGAGCTACTGCTGCCTGCTGGGCCACTGGTTGCGAGTCGCATGGGGTCTTTTATTTTCACTTATTTATAAAGATTTTATTTATTTATTTTAGAGAGAGGGTAAGGGAGGGAGAAAGAGCGCAGGAGAAACATCGAGGTGTGACAGAAACATCGATTGATTGTGTTTTGCACACCCCCTACCAGGGACCTGGCCCACAACCCAGGCATGTGTCCTCACTGGGAACCGGGTAACCTTTCACTTTACAGGACAAGGCCCAACCCACTGAGCCACACTGATCAGGGATCGTGGAGTCTTTTAGAGTTTAGGAGATACGTGCCTGTGGGGGAAGCAGGGGCACAAGGGAAAGGTATGCACTGGGTCCTTTGTCTTGAGGTTTTCTCTCTCTCTTGCAGGCAGGAATCTTAGGGTAGGTCTCGTGGGAGGGTTTCAGCAGAATATCCATCAATTCTCTAGATGTGCCCTTTTAGGGTCAAGGTCTCCACTGGTTGGTCAGTGCCAGCGCGGGGGGTTGTTAGTCATTGCATCTGGTCCTGGCGTCACCCACCTGGCTTTGCTGTGTTTCTGAGCCTGGAGCTGAACTACAGCTGAGGCCTAGATTTGTCTCTGGGAAATGACCTTCCCTATCCAGCTGTAATTTGTCCAGCTCTCTGTTTCAGTTTCTCAGTTCTTCTTGCCAAGGAATTTTCCTAGTTTCTTACTATCCTGCCTCAGATGGATCTAAAAGGTATTATGCTAAATGAAATAAGTCAGAGAAAGACAAATGCCATGTGATTTCACTTATATGTGGAATCTAAAGAACAGAATAAATGAATAAACAAAACAGAAACAGACTCATAGACATAGAGAGGAAACTGGTGTTTGCTAGAGGGGAGGGAATATGGGGGACTGGGTGAAAAAGTGAAGGAACTGAGAAGTACAGATTGGTAGTTACAAAATAGTCATGGGAATGTAAAGTACAGCATAGAGAATATAGTTAACAATATTGTAATAACTGTACATGGTGGTAGGCGTGTACTAGAAATATCAGGGGAAATATTTGGTAAAGTATGATTGTCGAACCACTAGGGATACACCTGAAACTAATACAAAATAATATTGAACGTAAACTGTAATTGAAAAAAATTTTTAATTAAAGAAAAGCTTAAGAAAAGAAGCTAGAAAGGAAAGAGCAAATAGATAGACCCCAAATAAGAAAAGGAAAGATAACGATAAGGAAGACGTCTAGAGGCTTGGATAGTAGCAGCACCTGGAAGCGGGCTGCCCTGGGAGGCAGAGGGGCTCTGGGGAGGCGGCCGCCCTGCAGCCGCCCGCAGCCGCAGCCCTGACAAGTCCGCCCAGGGCTCCCCTCTCCAGGCTGTCTCTGGTGGGAACGAAGGCCTTGGTTAAGGTGGACCCCAGCGTGTGCTCATGGAACAGGAAACCATCTTCCTTCTGGCATGTGCTGCGGAACTGTGTGTGGAAACTGTAGCAAAAGATGCCCCTCTGTGCTCAACTAGGGAAGAGGAAAAGCCTCCGGAGGAGAGATGTGGGTGATGCAGTGAGAAGGGATTTGCTTTTCTGGAAGACACTTCTGGTTTGACTGTTGCTTTGGGCACTTTGGTGAGCCTTCACCTGCATCCTTCAGCTAGAGTCTGCAGACCTGAGCTTTGAAGAAAAAAGTCCTTGGAAAGTCACACTCATATACTGTTCCTGTTCTAATTTCACCTAAGCCAGAATAAACAGAGACCTTACCTGTTTGTTTTTCTCTACAAGGCTTTCCACTGCTGTGTCTTCCTGGATGCAGCTGCTGCTGCTTGAAGCAGACACACACATACACACACACACACACACACACACAATGATTTGCGTAGTTTGCTTAATGAATGATAGGTACAAGAATAAAGGTCTCTGATCAACTTCAGAAAAAGAAGAAGGAGGAGGAGGGGGAAAGGAGAAAGGAGTCATCTATGAAATAGAAAACAAAATAAACCTAAGCATAGGTATCTGAAAAGATTAATAAAATTCATAAATCCCTAGCAAAACCCATCAAGAAAAAGAAAGAAAACACAAATGATCAAAATTAGAATAAAAGAGAGGATATCAATGACCTTTAAAGATAAGGGAATAGTGTGAGCAACTTTATGCCAATATATTTGACAGCTTAGATAAAAGAGACAAATTCCTTGCCAAAATACCACATAAAGAAATAGCACATCTCGCCCTGGCTGGTGTAGCTCAATGGATTGAGCCCAGGCTGCGAACCAGGCATCGCAGGTTCGATTCCCAGTCAGGGCACATGCCTGGGTTGCAGGCCATGTCCCCCAGCAACCGCACATTGATGTTTCTCTCTCTCTCTCCCTCTCCCTTCCCTCTCTAAAAATAAATAAATAAAATCTTAAAAAAAAAAGAAAAAGAAATAGCACATCTCTACAGCACCATGCCTATTAAAAGATTTAAATTTATTACCAACCGCCTTTCCCACCACATATACACACACAAATAACAACAAATAATGCCCAGGTCCAGGTGGTATTATTAGTAAATGCTATCAAACATTTCAGGAAGAAATAATACCAATATTATACAATTCTCAAGAAAATTAATCTTATTTTATAAGGGCATCAGGACCTTGATCCCTAAGGCTTACAGACATTACAGAAAGAGAAAATTATAGATCAATATCTCTCTTGAATGCAGACACAAAAATTCCTTAACAGAGGATTAGCAAACCAAATACAGCAATATACACAAAAATAATACATAATGCGAAGTGAAATTTAACCCAGGAATTCGAGGATTAACGCTTTGATGTTTCTCAGGGCCCTTTCAGGATCTTTGCCCCTTTGTCACCCTTAGGGCATCTATGTCTCTGCTTCAGCTCTGTGTGACACAGAACTGTCCTAAGGAAAGGAAAAGTCATGTCTTGACCCCGATGCATCTCAGGCCACTGCAGAGTGTTGCTCACTGGGTCGCACCTGTGCCTGCTGGGCTCCCTCCTGGTGCAAAGTGTCTAAAGTCCAAGGGGTGGGGAATAGGTGTCCATGAGCTGGCAGGGCTGAGCCATCTGGCCCACTCACAAGGATGCAGAAAGGCCAGTGGGGAGAGAAAGCGCAGGTGGCCCAGGAGGTGATGGAAGCCCACAGGAGAGGGACTGCAGACCCATCCCAGCAACCAGAACCAGTTCATGGGTCCGGGACCCACTGCCCCTTCCCAGTTGCTCTGTCAGAGCTGGGCTGCCCCAGGTAGGAGGACAGGAGGATGGGGAGGGAAAAAAATCCACACCTTTTTTTATATGATGTTTCATATTTAATTGGTCATGAATTCATAAATACATGAGTATTTTGTATCTAATGGCTTTCCTTGCATTATTTCCAACAAATTCTTCAAAAGTAGCACCTTCCACTGGAGAAAAGTGTGAAAAAATAACCACTAATGAATCATTGTAATGCGTATTGTGTGCCAGGTGCTATTTGAATGGAATGTAAAACAAAAAAACAACTTCACACTTAGCAAACTGACTTTTTGAATGCATAAACATGACAAACAGGACTTCCGGCCAAGATGGAGGCATAGGTAGACACACTGTGTCTTAGCACAACCAAGATAAGGACAACCACAATTTAGAAACAGAATAACAACCAGAACTGACAGAAAGTTGAACTGTATGGAAGTTGGACAACCAAGGAGTTAAAATAGACACATTCATCCAGACCGGCAGGAGGAGCAGAGTCGGGAAGCCAGGCGGAAAAGTGTCGCGAGGCACAAAGAGTGTTGGGACCAGTCGAGTAAGACCACAGCAGGCAGACCTGGGTGCACAAGCAGCAGCTGGCAAACCCCGGCAAAGGGGTGGCAACTGGCAGACCCATCGAGTCAGCAATTGTGAAGCAAGGCACTATGCAAAACCCAGGATCCCAGCACTGGGAAATAGAGCCTTGGGGCACTGATTGAAAACACCTGTGGGGGTTGAAGCACAGGGAGAGACTGCCAGCCTCACAGGAGAGGTCGTTGGAAAGATCCATGGGGTGCACAAGCTCACCCACATGGGAATCAGCACCAGAAAGAACCAGTTTGCTTGGGGGAAGTGAGGGAAGGGACTGAAATTGGCAGAGAGTGGAGCAAGTGCCATTGTTCCCTCTTGAACCCCACTTCCACATACAGTGTCACAACTCAGCGACTGGAGTGCCCTGCTCTGATGAACACATAGGCTCCGCACCTCATACATAACAGGTGCAACAGGGGTGGGGGGGAGATGGCTCAAACAGAAGAACAAATGAAAGCCCCAGAACCTATCCTTTTAAGAGACAGAGAGATAGCCAACCTATCAGATGCACAGTTCAAAGCACTGGTGATCAGGATGCTCACAGAATTGGTTGACTTTGGTCATAAATTAGATGAACAAATGCAGGCTACGATAAGAGAAATGAAGGAAAATGCACAGGAAACCAATAGTGATGGGAAGGAAACTGGGACTCAAAACAATAGAATGGACCAGAAGGAAGAAAGAAACAACCAAACAGAAAAGAATGAAGAAATAAGAATTCAAAAAAAAATGAGAAGAAGCTTAGGAACATCCAGGATATCTTTAAATATTCCATCTGAATTATAGGGGTACCAGAAGGAGAAGAGGAAGAACAACCAGTAGAAAACTTATTTGATCAAATAATAGAGGAGAACTTCCCCAATCTGGCGAGGGAAATAGACTTCCAGGAAGTCCAGGAAGCTCAGAGAGTCCCAAAGAAGTTGGACCCAAGGAGGAACACACCAAGGCACACCATAATTACATTAGCCAAGGTAAAAATGAAGGAGAGAATCCTAGAAACAGCAAGAGACAAGGAGACAGTAACATACAAAGGAGTTCCCATCAGACTGTCAGCTGATTTCTCAAAAGAGACCTTACAGGCAAGAAGGGGCTGGAAAGAAGTATTCCAAGTCCTGAAAGGCAAGGACCTACATCCCAGATTTCTCTATCCAGCAAAGCTTTCATTTAGAATGGAAGGGCAGATAAAGTGCTTCTCAGATAAGGTCAAGTTAAAGGAGTTCATCATCACCAAGCCTTTATTTTATGAAATGTTAAAGGGACTTACATAAGAAAAAGAAGATAAGAAACATGTATAGTAAAATGACAGCAAACTCACAATTATTAACAACCACACCTAAAACAAAAACAAACTAAGCCATCACCTAGATGGAGTGTTAGCAACAGGGAAGTGGGAGGAGGAGAGAGGAGGGAAAAGGTACAGAGAATGAGTAGCGTAGATGGTAGCTAGAAAATAGACAGGGGAGGTCAAGAATAGTATGGGAAATGTAGAAGCTAAAGAACTTATGACACATGGACATGAACTAGATTGGGGGAATGTGGGTGGGGGAGGGTGTGCAGAGTGGAGGGGGATAGAGGGGGGTAATGGGACAGCTGTAATAGCATAATCAATACAATATTTTTTAAAAGAAAATAAACAAGGAAAAATATCATGACAAACACTGATAAGGCTAATACTTTAGATGGGACGCTCAAGTTCCCTGAGGAAGGGACACTGAGCTGAAACCTGATTGGGAAGAAGCCATTCACTCACATCTTCATCTGAAGACAGAGCATCCTGCACAGAAGGAACAACAAAGGCAGGAAACACCTGTGTCTCAGGAATGGGAGAGGCCTCAGGGTAGGACTTCAGAGGGAAGTGGGAGAGGTGTGTAAGTACCAAGAAAGAAAGCAATTAAAGAACAAAACCCCTAATGTTTCATCAATTATAGGCCAATGCTCACAGGTTTTAGAAATTGATATTTATGTGAGAATTGCTTTGCAGAAGACAGATGCTTACACTAGAGCTAAGATTCTTTAATAGTCAATCTGGGTCCAAAAAGACCATAGCGGGGCTCAGATTCACAAACTTATGTCTAATTATGTTTAGGCCTCCAGGGATGGTCCCACAAGCAGACAACACAGGCCATACAAGCTTCCTGTACCTTCGCTAAGGTGATGGGTAACCCCAAGCTTTCATGGGAGACCACATAGTCTTTTGTCCAGCATATAAGAGGTGATAGTGTAGCCGCTGCGCTACTTTTTTTCCTGACGGGACAGCAGGCAAAGTTTCTAGCCATTGCACCTTTGTTAAAGTATCAGCCTCATCATTCCCAGAGGAAGCAAGGGCTGCATGCCTGGTCACATGATATATAGTGATTTGTTTCTGGTGGCCTGACTCCCATAGGCCTTGCCACAAGGCCTGCTCCCATAATGGCCTAGGTATAATCATTCATTTATTTGCATGCCATGTAGAAATCCATAACATTAGTTCCCAGGACACTACCCAACTATCTGTGCAAATAGTTAGGGGTGGTGCTTCACTTGCAACCACAAGCCCGCAGTTCTGCCCACTGGCTATTTTGACTGCAGTGTCAAATCAGATTGTGTCTGTTTCTGGTTGAATTGCCACAGCAGTCCACATGGTGGGCTGGTCCCTGCTGGACTCAGGTCCCCTGGGCACCCAGTGCTGCTTAACTGCTGTGGCCTGTTATGGGGATGGCAACTGAATGGGAGGATTCATGCTCAGCATGCCCTCACAAAATAGCCTTTACCACTCACACTTGTAAGAGAAACTCCCCCACAGTGGTCTGCAGCCGCAATCCTTGGAGCACATCAATGCCCAGGATATACTCAGAATGGGGGAATACAATGTATTCATACCAGGGGTGGGGCAAATGCCCAATACTCAGGGAAAGCTGCACAGCCTTCACCCTTACACTGAGCCCCCCCAAACCATCAATAGAGGCTGCAGGCCCCAGAAATTTTTCAGTGTTTTCATATAGGAGGGTACATTGTGCCCCTATGTCCACTAAAGCCAGGACCTGCTGAACATTTGTAGGGACCAATTCTACATGCAGTCTCCAGTCCCTGTCTGCCCCCTGTAGACAGGTTCCTTGGCCCTCCCCCTATTCAAATTTCCAAAGAATATTTCCTCCCCTTTCTTGGGAGATTGACACAGCCAGGTGGTCTTCCAGTGGACAGGACTGGCCTCTCAGGTCATGTCCCTGGGGTTTCCCTTTGCCTCCTTCTTCTGGGGCTATGGGAAATGTTAGTCAGCTCCCAACTGTTTCCACCATTCTAATAAGCACGTGTTTGGCTTCCCATCAGTTTTTTTTTTTTTAAATCTTCTCCAGACCCCAAAAGATCCATCCACATCTGGGTCCTAGTCACCTGCATGGGCTCACTCTTTCCCTGAGGAACAGAGGGGGCTCCAGATACCACCCGAACTCCTTTCTGCTGCTGCTGACTCTCCGATTTTCCCAGACTCACCACCATCATGATGTCATTAATACTGCACCTAGCATACCAGGCCAAAATAGCCACAACTGATGTAAAAGAAGAGGGGATGTATTGTAACACCAGATCCATCACTCCTACCATAAAGCATTTGTTGTCAGGGCCTTGAGTATTGGGATTAAACGTGGCCTGGCACATACCCGACTCCTGTAAGATCTGCACTAAGTCCGTGTAGGACTGCCATTTGCTCACAGTGTCTGGTCTGTCTCCTGCACCCGCCCAGACTGTACGAATTGCAGCCATGACCCATTCCAACAGAGAATGAGATCCCTGCCCCCTCCCATTCCCACAGCTGTTTTGCAGCCACTGATGTAGGGAGGGGTGAGTCATGATGGAAGCCAACTTTTCCGTCTCGTTATGAGTGCACACAGTACTGTCTACCCCTAAATCCCAAAGGCTGAGGAGCCATGCTACCAAA
Organism: Tonatia bakeri; assembly: GCA_004024845.1. NCBI lineage: Eukaryota > Metazoa > Chordata > Mammalia > Chiroptera > Phyllostomidae > Tonatia > Tonatia bakeri. The sequence goes on along the minus strand of PVIA01008861.1, from coordinate 7,626 downwards.
GGCTTCCCAGGCCACTGCCAAAATTGCCTTGCCAGATTGACTAGTTTGCCCTGTATTTATGGACAATACATCGTGAGATCAACCAACTGGGTGGGGCCAGCTGGGTGCCCCCAGGCACCATGGGCTGCTGGGATTTCGTCTTCTGTATCACCACTGGGCAAGCCTGCAGGAAACCCAGTTCCCATCCCCTTCCTTTTCTGAATCGTTCACTACTATCAGGGAGGGGGATCACCAGGGCTCTGCTGAGGACCCCTGCGATTCCGCTGTTCAGAGGTCTTCTTCCAGGGCCTAAACCCAAGCCTCCAAGGCTTTGCTCCCTTGAGCTCTAGTAACTTCACTGCACCGTGAAGCGCAGTCTCCATCACAGCTCGCAAAGCCGCAAGGAACACCCAGCCCAGGCCCACCCTCCTTGGATGCCAGGGCACTCAGCTTCTCCGGGGTCTCCCCTACCACCTGCAGTGCCCTCTCTACCATGCTGGGTGTGCCACAAACATTGGGCCAGTCCTGGGGGGTGAGCCCAAGCTGAGAGGAGCCCTGCCACCAAATACTACATACTGGTGGCAGGCCACCCCTCTAATCCCCCTTCCAGAGGTCCTGATGGCTCCATACCACAGTGGGGGGAATCCTGCCAACTACATCAATTGTCCTGCAGCTATTCAAGGCCGGGCAAGTTCACACGGGATTCGGGCAGACAGAAGAAAATTCGCTGAGCTGTCAGGATACCTAACGTGCCTCTATTCCAGGGTGGGGTGATACACACGTGCCACAAGCTGCAGGTTGCACCACGGGAAGTCCAGACTCCCTAACATACTAAGTGCACGCAAAGCTGGCAAGGTGCCAATCCTGACCTTCAGTTACATAACAGAGCTTCCTTCTATGCATGCGGGCCCCTACTCAAGGTCATACGACACTGCTAAGTTATGTTTCCCTGGACATCCAGGTGAGGGAGTCTGGCTGATTCCATCATCCCTATACCGGCCAAGATGGAGGCCTATGTAGATATGCTTTGCTTCCTCATACGACCAAAAGAAGGATAACAACCAATTTAAAAACAGAAAACAACCAGAACTACCAGAAAATCAAAATGTATGGAAGTCTGACAACCGAGTTAAAGAAGAAACATTCATCCAGAGTGGTAGGAGAGGCAGAGGTGGGCAGCCAGGGAAGGGAGGATCCGTGGCAAGGTGGTGGCTGGCAGACCAGGTGGGGAAGGCAGCGGCTGGCAGATGCGGCAATCCCACCTTCGAATGCAGATAAACAGAGGAACAACTGGGGAGCGAGACAGACTGTGCCATCCAGTGTTCCAGCACCTGGCAAATAAAGCCTGAAAACCTTTGGCTATAAAAAAAGATTCTCATAAGCCTTTAGCTCAAAGTAATCTGCATGCCACTGAGGCACATCTTAGGGTGGCTTGTTGTAAATCTGTTATTGGACTAAAGGGGTTCATTTGCCTGCACGCATCAAAGCCCAATCAATGTGAACAGGCGTTTGGAGCTAAGAAAACAAGGCTTTGTTAGGTGAGAGAATGGGGCGAAGCCTGGTGTCCCAGGTAAGCCAGTGTGCCAAGACTTGGTTCCCCGGTAGCTTCCAGGGGATGGGTTATATGGGGGAAAATCATTGATCGTGGTGGCTAAAGGAGTTGGTGTCATGGGCAGGCAGTAGTGGATCATCGTAGCAGGTCCCCGATGTCAGCTGTGGCGTTGTTTTGCCTGGTTTCAGGAAAGTGTGGCCCACTTTCACACGCCTGGGGCTGATGAAGTCAAGACGTTATCTTTAAGTTGGACGGAAACTCTTTCTGTGGTTAACAGACCTAAAGATTTGTTCCTGAAGCTGTCTGATGCTTACCACAATCTGAGGTCCTAAGGGCTTAGCGATTAAGAAAGGAAGTGGGCGAACAGAAAGAAGAAAGGGTTGTGTTAAACAAGTGTAGTTTCTGCGGTCTAACAAATCCCCCACATCACTAAGAGGTAGAAAACATCTTACCGTACTTAAAACACAGATACCACAAAAAGAGATAAAAATAGCCACAGAATTACTAATATATATATAGATAAGTCACAAGATTTTTTACTTGCCCCTGATGGTTTTTAAAGAAGTTGGGAAGGGTTTGAACATGAGACAGTTTAGCTGCTCCTGTTTTTAAAAGTGCCCTTATTCCAATTTTTCCCCTTCAGTTTCCCTAGCATCAGTCGTGGGCTGTGCTTACATTTCTGTTTACCCAGCAGGGGCCTGGGGAGAGGACGTGCTGCCTTTTTTAAAAATTTCTATCAGACTTCGAAAACCCAGCTTCCAATTTTTCCAAATTTCTAGTCATTTTTTAAATCCTTTAAAATCTGTTCAAAATATACCAATTTTTATAATTTTATTCTCAGTAATCTTTAAAAAATTCCCACCTTGTTGGGAAATCTCTAATTTTTCCTTCTTTTTTTCTCAATTCTCTTGTTAATTAACCTAATGTTTGTATTAGCATTTTAGGACCTAAAATAGGAAATTTAAAGGGCTTACGATTAGTTATATTTATTCATACCCAATTGTTTTTTCCTTCTTAAGTGTAGGGCAATTGTACCTCCAATGTCTGACTTTTTACACTACCTGCAAATCTCTGCAGGTAAATAGGAAGGGGTCTGAGTGGGCTTTTTAAAAAGATTTCTGTCCTTTCATCTTATTACTGACTAGTTATTATACCAATATGAGACCTCTCTAAAATATTTCAGTTTAGAAGTTTTTCTGATTCAAAACATCAACCATCTGGGCAGTGACAGTAAGATTTTCAAAGTGACTCAAAACAGAAAGCAAAAGTAAAAGCAAAACCTTCCCAGTGCAAAGCCTGCAGCCATCACAGGCCCAACAGTTCAGTGTCAGAGTTAGCTTAAGAAAGGCGGGGAGCCCTGTCTTTCAACAGGTGTTTTCAGAACACAGGGAATCTCGTGTTTGCCCCCTGGAACAAAGTAAGGTTTAAAATCCCCAAGCTTAAATTCAGCTGCTGCCTGATGCATGTGTACCATCCTGCTGGTGGGGAAAATATACCATCTCTGGAAGTAATAGAATCAATAGAAAACAAAGCTAATCAAAACAAGTCTTACCTGGCACATTTGCCTAAGAAACTAGTTTCACAGATATTTTCTCCTGACGATCTAAATTTAGAAGAAAAAAAAAGAACTCTCACTACTTCTAATTTCTACCAAAAATGCTTACCACCTGACAGTTTTGGTCAGATGTCCATGATGTGTCAGCTAAGTCCAGGGAGTTAGCTGTGTCCCAGCCCATTTGGGGGGCTAAAAAAACTAGTAAGAGAACAGATGAGCTGGGGAAAATGGATAGCTACTGATGATGGTATGGACTTTCTTGTTGGGGTGATAAAAATGTTATAAAAGTGATTGAAGGTGGCGTTCTAAAAATGAGTGTATTAAAAAGAATTGACATGTACACCTCAAATGGGTGACATATAAATAATAATCAGTTATTAATTAAGTGAATTATATTTCACTAAAGCTGTTAAGAAAAGAAATAGGGAGAATTGCCACGATCTGAACTTTGAGAAGGCCCAGCATAAAAACATTGAGGAGTGCAGTGGAGCTGCCACCAAATGATTGACAGGCTTTTGTCTGCGAGAGGGCTGCGTTTTATCTTGTTTCGATCCAGGCAGTTGAACCAGGCTGAACATACTGTTTTTATTTTAATTCCTTTTTCTTAAAATTTAACTTTCTACTTTAAAACACTCCCATGTTAGAAAAAAAATTACAAACGAACAAAATATCTTTTCCTGATCCATTTTTTATCTTTCAGTTACAGTGGACATACGTTACATTAGTTTCAGGTGTGCACCCCAGTGATTAGAAATTCTGTAACTCGTCGAGTGATCACCCTGATAAGTCTCGTACCCATCTGCCACCGTGCATAGTTACTCGAATATCACTGACTATGTTCCCTACGCAGTACTTTACACCCCCATGACTATTCTGTAACTGCCACTTTGTACTTCTTAATCCCTTCCTCTTTTCACCCATCCCCACAACCCCATCCTATTCGGCACGCATCAAAATGTTCTCTGTATCTATGAGTTTATTTCTGCTCTGCTTGTTCTTTTACTTTGTTTCTTTTTATGTTCAATTATTGATAGATGTGTTTATTGCCATTTTATTGTTCATATTTTTAAAATATATTTTATTGATTATGCTATTACAGCTGTCCCATTACCCCCCTTCACTCCCCTCCACCCTGCACACCCTCTCCCACTCACATTCCCCCCCCTTTAGTTCATGTCCATGTGTCATAAGTTCTTTAGCATCTACATCTCCCATACTATTCTTGCCCTCCTCTTGTCTATTTTCTACCCACCATCTATGCTACTTATTCTCTGTACCTTTTCCCCCTCTCTCCTCCTCCCACTCCCCTGTTGCTAACCCTCCATGTGATCTCCATTTCTGTGGTTCTATTCCTGTTCTAGTTGATTGCTTAGTTTCTTTTTGTTTTTGTTTTAGGTGTGGTTGTTAATAATTGTGAGTTTGCTGTCATTTTACTACACATGTTTCTTATCTTCTTTTTCTTATGTAAGTCCCTTTAACATTTCATAAAATAAAGGCTTGGTGATGATGAACTCCTTTAACTTGACCTTATCTGAGAAGCACTTTATCTGCCCTTCCATTCTAAATGAAAGCTTTGCTGGATAGAGAAATCTGGGATGTAGGTCCTTGCCTTTCAGGACTTGGAATACTTCTTGCCAGCCCCTTCTTGCCTGTAAGGTCTCTTTTGAGAAATCAGCTGACAGTCTGATAGGAACTCCTTTGTAGGTGACTGTCCCCTTATCTCTTGCTGCTTCTAGGATTCTCTCCTTCATTTTCACCTTGGCTAATGTAATTCTGATGTGCCTTGGTGTGTGCCTCCTTGGGTCCAACCTCTTTGGGACTCTCTGAGCTTCCTGGACTTCCTGGAAGTCCATTTCCTTTGCCAGACTGGGGAAGTTCTCCTTTATTATTTGTTCAGATAAGTTTTCCACTTGTTGCTCTTTTTCTTCTCCTTCTGGTACCCCTATAATTCGGATGTTGGAGCGTTTAAAGATGTCCTGGAGGTTCCCAAGCCTCTCCTCATTTTTTTGAATTCTTATTTCTTCATTCTTTTCTGTTTGGTTGTTTCTTCCTTCCTTCTGGTCCACTCCATTGATGTGAGACCCAGCTTACATTCCATTACTATTGGTTCCCTGTGCATTTTTTTTTTTCATTTCACTCATTGTAGCCTGCATTTGTTCATCTAATTTGTGACCCAAATCAACTAATTCTGTGAGCATCCTGATCACCAGTGCTTTGAACTGTGCATCTGGTAGGTTGGCTATCTCTCAGTTGCTTAGAAATACTGATTCTGGGGCTTTCACTTCTGTTGAGCCATCTCTTTCTCTCTCCCTCTCTCTCTTTTTTTTTTGCTCTGGTCATGCCTGTTATGTATGAGGGGTGGGGCCTTATGTGTTCACCAGGACAGACTACCCCAGTCGCTGGGTTGTGAGCTGTATGTGGGGGTGGGGTCTGAGAGGGAACAATGGCACTTGCTCTGCTCTCTGTCAGACCTCAGTCCCTTCCGCCGCTTCCCCTGAGCAAACTGGACCTTTCTGGTGCTGATTCCGGTGTGGGTGGGCTTGTGCCCCTGTGGGACTTTCCAATGACCTCTCCTGTGAGGCTGGCAGTCTCTCCCTGCACTTCAACCCCACAGGTGTTTTCAATCAGTGCCCCAAGGCTCTATTTCTCAGCTCTGTGATCCTGCATTGTACATAGTGCCTTGCTTCACAATTGCCGACTCGCTGGGTCTGCCAGTTGCCACCCCTTGGCAGGGGTTTGCTGGCTGTTGCTTGCATGCTCAGGGTCCACCCGCTGCAGTCTTGCGTGCCCCAGATGCCTTATGCACCTGCGCCCAGCTGCCCTACTCCTCCCTTCCTACCGGTCTGGATGAACGGGTCTATTTTAACTTCTTGGTTGTCCGACTTCCATACACTTCAATTTTCTGTCAGTTCTGGTTGTTATTCTATTTCTAAGTTGTTGTTGTCCCTATCTTGGTTGTGCAAGGAGCCACAGTGTGTCTACCTATGCCTCCATCTTGGGCAGAAGTTCTTATTGCTCATATTTTTCATCTTTCTTTTGTTCTTTTTAAAGAAGACCCTTTAATATGTCACATGATACTGGTTTGGTGGTGATGAACTCCTTTAGCTTTTTCTTGTTCAGAAAGTTCTTTATAGTTTCCTTCGATTCTAACTGATAGCTTTGCTGGGTGATGGTGGTTGTAGGTCCTTGCTTTTCATCACTTTGAATGTTTCTTACTAGTCTCTTGTGGCCTGCAAAGTTTCTGTTGAAAAATCAACTGACAATCTTATGGGAGCTTCCTTTAAGGTAACTAACTGCTTTTCTCTTGCTGCTTTTAAGATTCTCTGTTTCTAACCTTTAGCATTTTAATTATGACATGTCTTGGTGTGGGCCTCTTTAGATTCATCTTAGTTGGGACTTGCTGTGATTCCTGGACTTGCATATCTGTGTCCTTCGCCAGGTTGGGAAAGTTTTCCATGATTGTTTTTTCAAATAGGTTTTCAATTTTTTGCTCTCTCTCTTCTCCTTCTGGCACCCCCATGATGCAAATGTTGATATGCTTGAAGTTGTCCCAAAGGCTTCTTACACTATCCTTGTATTTTCTGATTCTTTTATATTTTTGCAGTTCTGATTGGATGTTTTTTACATCCTTTTTCCAAATTTCCATTTGGATACTCAGCTTCATCAATTCTACTGTTGATTCCCTGTAAATTATTTTCAGTTCAGTTAGTGTAGCTTTCATTTCTGACTCTATTTTTTATAGTTTCCACATTCTTTATTATGCTGTTAAAGTTTTCTCTAAGTTCATTACTTTCCCCCTAAGTTCATCAAGCATCCTTATAACCAGTGTTTTGACCCTGCATTTAGTAGATTGCTTGTCTACTACAAGCAATTTTGTTTAGTTCTGCAATTTTGTCCATTTCGTTTAGTTCTTTTACTGGAGTTTTGTTCTGTTCTTTTATTTGGAGCATGTCCCTTGGTCTCCTCATTTTGGCAGCCTTTCTGTGTCTGTTTCTGTGTATTAGGCAGAGCTGCTGTGTCTCTCAGGCTTGGCAGAGTGGCCTGATGTGGAAGGTGTCCTGTAGGGCCCAGTGGCACAGACTCCCCATTTACCTGAGCTAAGCCCTCCAGGTGCATCCCCTATGTGGGTTGTGTACACCCTCCTGCCATAGTTGATCCTTAATTGCCATTGGCACTTCAATGGGAGAGATTTACCCTCAGGCAGATTGGCTTTGAGGACTGGCTGTAACCACCAGGAAGGACCAACTGTACAACAGCCGACCCCATGGAGCAGGACTTACTTCAGCAGGGCTCTGTTGCCTGCTGAGTCCACCCTTTAAATGTGTCACTTGTAGAGGTGGTTGGGTCGTGCTTTGATGTGGTCTGAAGCTTTCCACTGGGGGCACTTGCTCTGGAACCTCCCAGGAAGTGCAAGCCAAGGTCAGCTGCCACCTGTGTTCTGCCTGGGAGCACCCAGCATGGGCTACAAAGCAATCTGCAGATGGCTGCTGTGTGTGCTGGGCTTAGAGTTTCCCAGGAGAGGCCAAGCTATGAACCAAGG
>PVIA01008860.1:0-67127 GCA_004024845.1 Tonatia bakeri | reverse complement strand
TCCCTTCATTTGCGGATTGTTTCTTTGTTTTCTCATTGTTATTGTTCCTGAGACTCTTCTTGTTAACCTCTGTTTCTTAACTTGATCTATTCTGGTTCCTTGTGTTTATGGTGTGAACTTCTGTGTTAGAATACGTGAGATTCAGTGGTGTAGCCTCTTTTGGGTATCCTGGTGTTCACAGCTTCCCCCTACTCTTTTTTATGATCTCTTGTGGGAAAGTTCCTGCCAGTTCAAGCAGGCTGAGAGGCAGTAAGAATGCGCTTCACCCTTCTGAAACAGAACTCAGTCAGACTCAGGGCTGGCCACCAGCCTGTCCCAGAAACGATTGCTGCCTCCGTCTGGGCTCAGGGCGCAAGCTTCAAGGTGGCAAGGGGTTGCGCCCCTCCCCCAGCTTCACCACCACAGGCTCTACGCTCAGCGAAGCACCCGCCTCTCTTTTGGGTTCATGGTGCCAGGGCCGGGGCTGTGAGGAGTCCCGTACTTCACCTCTGTGGGCTCCACGCTCTCTCTCGGGAAGCCCCGTCCCTCTTCTGGTTTCGAGACGCACCCTCCAGGGTTTGGGAAGGGTCACGTATTTCCCTTTGCCCCCGCTGCCAGGGGCCCCGGGGACCTGCAAAGCGCTGTGTAATTTCTGGGCTCCCTGGCTCAAAAGTCAGCAACCCCGGTAGGGTGCACACCCGCTCCAAATCACCTCAGCTCCGGAACGCTTCCCTTGCTCCCGGCCGGCCATGGGGTCTCAGTCTTCCCCAAAACCACACACTCCCCTGATTGGTGGCGTGGGCGCCCACGGCAAGGCCATCCTTGTTCCGGCAGACTGGGCACTCACTGCTCCCCGGAAAGTTCACGGGTGTGCACAGCTCCCTCGCCTCTGCTTCTCGATCCCTGCCTGGGGATGGGGACGGGGTGGCGACTCTATGCTCTCCCAGGTGCCCAAAGACAGACCCTGAAGCGCTGGCCTACTTTCTGTGGACACCGGCCCTCTCTCCTCAGGCGCTGGCCCAGCCTCCAAGGACACCGGCCCACTCCTCATGGGCGCCGGCACTCTCTCTGCGGGCGCTGGAACTCTCTCTGTGGGCGCCCGCCCCCTCTCCGCTCCTAGCACAGGCCCCTTTGTTCCCGAAGACGTGCTCCTACCGTCTGTTTTTTCAATGTCTGGTCAACTTCTGATGTCCTGTTTTCATAAATGTTGCGATATCAGTGGTCTCCTGTTCTGTCTCTCCTCAGATCAGCCAAATTCTCCCCCGAGCAGTGGAGAAGGGGATCAGGACTCCCCCCACAATGCCGCAATCTTCCGCTCCAAACCAAATTCCAAGCCTTTTAAGAGCTGTGTGCCAGAAACCAGAAATGTGGAAAAAGACCAAATATATATTTCTTATTGTAAATATAATATTATAAAATATATTTTCAATAAATTATTTTTCATCCTTATATATCATAACAAATTCATAGTTTGTGAATTATTAGTAAGAAGCTAATAGTAATATTCCTTTTTATTAAAGTATAATTTACATAAATTTAAAATGTGCAAATCTTAAGTGACCCATTTGACTATTTTTCCTTTTTTATTAATATTTATTGTATTTTTTTCATTATCATTTAGTCCCCTCCCCCCAGCAATCACCACACTGCTGCCCATGTCTACAAGTCCTTTTCCATTATTTGTTAATCCCTTCACCCTCTTACATACCTCCCCCACAGCGGACATCTTGCTCTCCATCTCAGAGTCTGTCCCATATTTTTTAGTTCAGTTGTTCAGTTGTTCATTAGATCCACATAGGAGTGAAATCATATGGTATTTGTCTTGCTCTAATTGGCTTATTTCTCTTAGCATAATGTTATGCAGGTCCATCCATATTATCACAAAGGGTAAAATTTTATTCTTTTTTACACCTGAATAGTACTCCATTGTGACAATGTCCCACAGTTGTTTTATCCACTCATCTAGTGATAGACACTTGGGCTGCTTCAAAATCTTGGCTATTGTAAATAATGCTGCATTGAACATAGACGTATTCATAGTTCTTTCAAATTAGTGTTTTGGGTTCCTTTGAATATATTCCTAGAAGTAGGATCACTGAGTCAAAAGGTGGAACCATTTTTAATTTTTTGAAGTATCTCCATACTGCTTTCCACAGTGGCTACGCCAGTCTGCATTTCCACCAACAGTGCAAAAGGGTTCCCTTTCCTCCACATCCTTATCAACACTTGTTGTTTGTTGATTTATTAATGATGGCCATTCTGACAGGAGTGAGATGATATCTCATTGTGATTTTAGTTTGTATTTCTTTGATGATTAGTGACATTGAGCATATTTTCATATGTCTATTGGCCATCTGTATGTCCTCTTTGGAGAAGTGTCTATTCAGATCCTTTGCCCACTTTTTAATTGGGTTGATGTTTTTCTAGTGTTGAGTTTTGTGAGTTCCTTATAAGTTTTGGACATTAGCTTCTTATCAGATGTATTGGTGAGTATGTTCTCCCATTCTGTGGGTTGTCTTTTTACTTTGTTGATGACTTCCTTTGCTGTGTGAAAAATGTTTACTTTGATGTAATCCCATTTATTTATTTTTTTTCCTTGATTTCCCTTGCCCGGGGAATTATATCCAATAAAATACTGCTATGAAAAATGCCTGAGATTTGTTGCCTATGTTTTCTTCTAGGATTTTTATGGTTGTGGGTCTAACATTTAAGTCTTTGATCTATTTTGAACTTGTTCTTGTGTGTGGTATAAGAAGGTGATCTAGTTTCATTTTTCTGCACATACCTGTTTAATTTTCCTAATATCATTTATTGAATAAACTATCTTTAGTCCATTGTATGTGTTTGCTTCTTCTGTTGAATATTAATTGAATATAAAGGTGTGTGTTTATTTCTGGGGTCTCTATTCTGTTCCATTGATTGATGTGTCTGTTTTTATGCCAATACCATGCTGTTTTGATTGCTATGGCCTTATAGGATAGTTTGATATCAGACAGTATGATTCCTCCAACTTTGTTCTTCTTTCTCAGGATCAATGTTGCTATTTGGGGCCTTTTGTATTTCCATATAAATTTTTGAAATATTTGTTCTAGTTTTGTGAAATACATCATTGGAATCTTGATAGCAATTGTATTGAATCCACAGATTGCTTTGGGTAGAATGGACATTTTACTGATATTAATTCTGCCTATGAACACAGTATGTGTTTCCACTTATTTGTATATTTTTAAGTTTCTTTCTTCAGTGTCTTATAATTTTCTGAGTACAGGTCTTTTACATCCTTAGTTATGTTTATTCCTAGGTATTTTATTCTTTTTGTAGCAATCATGAATATGATTGTTTTCTTAATTTTCTTTTCTGTTAGTTCACTATGGGCATATAAAAATGAAACTCATTTCTCATATTAACTTTGTATCTTGCTACTTTGCTGAATTCATTTATCCATTCTAGTAGTTTCTGTGGAATTTTTAGGATTCTCTGTACAGTATCATACAGTACAGTATCATATCACCTGCAAATAATGTCAGTTTTACTTCTTTCTTTCCAACTTGAGTGCCTTGTATTTCTTCCTCTTGTCTGATTACTGTGGCAAGGACTCCCAGTATTATGTTGAAAAAGAGAAGTGAAAGTAGATATCCCTCTCTTGTTCTCACCTTTAAGGGAACACTGGTAGTTTTTGCCCATTGAGTATGACACTAACAATGGGTTTATCGTATGGCCTTTATTATGTTTCAGTATGTTCCCTCTAAGCATACTTTGTTGAGAGATTTTATCATAAATAGGTGCTGGATTTTATCAAATGATTTTTCTCCATCTATTGATAGGATTATGTGGTTTTTATATTTCATTTTGTTTTATGTAGTGATTCACATGTATTGATTTGTGAATGTTGTACCAACTTTGCATTCCCAGAATAAATCCCACTTGATCATGGTATATGATCTTTTTGATGCATTGTTGTATTCTCTTTGCTAATATTTGTTGAGGATTTTAGCATCTATGTTCATCAGGGATATTAGCCTATAATTCTCTTTGTAATGTCTGTATCTGGTTTTAGAATTAAGATAATGAGTTTGGGAGCCTCCCCTCCTCTTTAAATTTATGAAATAGTGTGAGAAGGAGAGGTGTAAGTTCTCAGAATGTCTGGTAAAATTTATCTGTGAAGCCATCCAGTCCAGGGTTTTTGTTTGTTGGGAGTTTTTTTATTACTGCTTCAATTTCACTGGGTGTAATCACCTATTCAGATAGATTCTCTGACTCTTCCTAATTTTTTTTTTTTTGGAAAACTGTATGTTTCTAGGAACTTGCCCATTGCAGCCAGATTGTCCAGTTTGCTGGCATATAGTTGTTCATAATATTTTCTTACAATCCTTTGTATCTTTTGATATATTTTTATTAATATTCTAATATAGTTGTCTCTATTTTCCCACAACCACTTTCCCCCACCCTACCCACTCCCACCTCCCACCCTCAATTCTATCCCTGTTTGGTTTTGTCCTTGGGTCCTTTTTATACATGTTCATTTACAACCCTTTCCCTTCTTTCCCATGTTATTTCCCTCCCTCCTCCCCTCTGGTTCCTGTCAGTTTGTTCTTAATTTCAATGTCTCCGGTTATATCCTTTGTATTTCTTTGGTTTCAGTTGTTATTTCTCTTTCATTTATTTATTGAGTCCTCTCTCTTTTTTTTTTTTTTTGTAATGAGTCTGGTTAAAGGTTTGTCAATCTTGTTCAACTTTTTAAAGAACCAGCTCTTGGATTTTTAGATTTTTTTTTGTATCATATTTTTAGACTCTATTTTGCTTATTTCTGCTCTAATCTTCATTACTTCTTTCTATTCACTTTGGGCTTTGTTTGGTTTTCTTTTTCAAGTTCCTTTAAGTGTGATGTTAGATTGTTTGAACTTTTTCTTCTTGTTTTTTTTTTTTTTTTTGAGATAAGCCTGTGACACTATGAATTTCCCTAACATCGCTTTCCCTGTGTCCCACAGATTTTGGATTGCTGTGTCTTCATTTTCATTCATTTCAAGGTGTCTTTTGATTTCTTCCTTGATCTCATTGTTTACCCATTCATTGTTTAACAATACATTATTTAGCTTCCACATTTCTGTGTGTTTTTCAATATTCTTCCTGTTACTGATTTATACTTTCATCACACTGTAGTCAGAGAAGAAGTTTGAAATGATTTCAAGCTTCTTAAATTTATTGAAACTCGTTTTGTGCCCTAATATGTGGTCAATCCTAGAAAATGTTCCATGTGCATTTGAAAAGGACCCTATTTTTCCATGTAGAATGTGCACCCACATTTTGGTGTGCATTATACATGGGATTCTTATACCCATAATATGTAATCATTATACCCATATACAATGTGTATCCTTATTTTTCCCTTAAAAAATTGGGCAAAATAGTGCTCATTATCCATGGCAGAATATGGTATGTATATTCTACTGCTTTTGGATGACATGCTCTGAAGATATCAATTAAATTCATTTGCTGTAGTGTCTCATTTAAGGCCACTATCTCCTTATTGATTTTCTCCCTGGAAGATCTACCCATTGAAATCAATGGGGTGTTAAAACCCCTGACTATATCTGTATCTCTGTCAATCTCTCCCTTTATGTCCATCAAGATTTGTTTCATATATTTAGATACTCCTATGTTGGGTATGTTACTAAGGTGATATCCTCTTGTTGCATTGATTACTTTACCATTATGTAGTGTCCTTCTTTGTCTCTTACTATAGCTTTTGTTTTAAAGTATCTTCCTGGGTACAAATACTATTACCTCAGCTATTTTTCCTTTTCATTTGCATGAAATATCTTTTTCCATCTCTTTATATCTAATCTGTTTGTATATTTCAATCTGAAGTGTGTCTCTTGGAAGCAGCATAATATGGGTCTTGTTTTCTCATCCATTCAGCTACCTTATGTCCTCTGGTTGGAGGATTTAAGCCATTTACATTTAATTGTTCATAGATACATACTTAGTGCTATTTTTTAATTAGATTATTTTCTTCTGGGTTTTTTTTTTTCTTTCTCTTTTTCTTCTTCCTCTTTAAGCAAGCTCTTTAACATTTGTTGCTATACTGGCTGGGTGTTAACAAACACCTTTAACTTTTTCTTATCTGGGAAGCTCTTTATTTTCCTTTGGCTTTCAATGATAGCCTTGAAGGGTAAAGTAGCCTTAGTTGTAGGTCCCTGCTTTTCATCACCTTGAATATTTCTCACCACTCCCTTCTGGCCTGAAGTGTTTTTGTTAAGAAATCATATGACAATGGAATTGTTGCTCCCTTGTATATAACTACCCATTTTTCTCTTGCAACTTTTAGGATTCTCCTTGTTTTTAAGACTTGTCATTTTAATTATGATGTGTCTCAGTGTAGCCCTCTTTGTGTCCAACTTATTTGGAACTTTCTGAGTTTCCTGGACTTGTGTGTCATTTTACTTCACCAGATTAAGGAAGGTTTTGGTCATTATTTCTTTAAACAGTTTCTCAATCCCTTGCTCACTCTCTTCTCCTTCTGATGTTCCCATAATGCAGATGTTGTTAAACCTCATGTTGTCCAAAATGTTTCTTAAGCTCTCTTCATTTTTTTAAACTCTATTTTCTTTTTGCTTCTCTGCCTGTGTGTTTTTTTCTCCACCTTGCCTTCCAAATCACTGATTCAATCATCTGCTTCATCTAACTTACTGTTTATCCCTTCAAGTATATTATTTATTTCAGATATTGCATTCTTTATTTCTCACTGGTCCTTTTTTATGGTTTCTATGTCTTTTCTCATGCTGTTGAGTATCCTTATAATCATTACTCCAAACTCTCTATGTGATAATTTGCTTGCTTCCATTTCATCTAGCTCTTCTTCTGGAGATCTCTTGTTCTTTTATTTCGGGTCTGTTTATTCATCTTCCCATGCTGGCTGCTTCTTTGTATTTTTTTCTGTGGGTTAGGTAGATCTGCAAATACTCTGGTGTAGGCTCTTGTCAGATGCTACTTGAGGCTGGCTTTGGTCAACCTGTTTGGAGCTCTCAGCAACCCACAGCTTACAGCACCCTCTGCTGGGCATTTTTGTATGCAGAAACAACCAGGCTATGTATCCATGCCAGCTTTTATCAGCACAGGGCCCAGGGAGGGTCAGCTGAAGTGTCATAGAGCTCTCAGAGATCCACCTTAGTTGTTAAACTAATCAATGATATATCCTCAAGCTGTAATCATCAGCCCAGCTTAAGTTTCACTAGGTAGAGCAGAGTAATTCCTACAGGCAGATCTGTTGCTTCCCCTCAGACTGTTGCCATTCAGAAAGGAGTGCTCTGCCTGAGAAAGATGGCTTCTGCAGTTTGGGGAATGACTCAGCAGAGATCCTGGTGACTGTTCCTCCATTTCTCTCCCATGATGCATCAACCACAGACTCTCTTCAAGCATCTCTAGTACACTCTGTCCTCCCTCTGCCAAAGCCCAGGGTAAGTGACTACAAACAAAGTTGTATTTGTTGGTCTTTTAAGAGGCTCTCTGAGTCTCCAACTGTCTCTCCCTGACAGACACAAACCCTGCTGCTTTTCATAGCTGAATGTTACCTGGTTCTGTAGTCTAGGGAGCCCAGCTTGGGGTTTATACCTCACATTTCTCAGGGGGAACCCCCCAACCACTGAAATATCACTCTGGAACTTCAGCTGCTATCAGTAGCAGCCCAGCCAGCCCTCTTGCTTCCTCTGTACTTCCTACCATTCATGTTATGATAAAGTGGTTTCTTCTGTCTGTCCGTGGTTATAAGGTTTATCTCAAGCTAGTGTTCAGTTGATTATTCAGCATGATTTCTCTACAGTTTACTTGTAATTCCAGATTGGTCCTGGGAGGAGGTTAGTGTAGCTTCCACTTACTCCTCTGCCATCTTTAATCATCTGATTATTTCTCATATATGTATATATTATTGTAATCATCCAGAATCCCTCTTGGACCCTCACTGCTAATATTATCTCCAGAGAAAATCACTATTCTAACCTCTATCATAGAGATTTGTTTGTTTATGCACTTTGTATAAATGAAATAATATAAAATATATCCTTTTATACCTGTCATATTTCACTTATTTATGTCTGCAAGATGAATCCAGATTATTCACATCACAATAAGTTTATTTCTCTTGACTGAACATAGCATTATTTATTTATAAAGACATAGTTAATGGCATTTGCTGTTGATTTAGAAATGAAGTCTGAGAGGAAGACAAGAATCATTTTTAGTCTGATCTTCTAAAACACTTGGAATTACCATGGAAAAGTCTGTAGAAGGAGTAATTTTTGATGTGTGGTGATAGGAAATGGTTCTGTTTGGGGTATGCTACATGTGACATACTTGTTAGACATCTAGTGGAGAAATGAAAGATGTAGCTGGGTATCTAAATCTGAAATTATGGGAGAAGTCTGGCTGAAGTTGTAAACCAGAGAGCTATCCATGTATATAGATGTTATTTAAGACCTTGGGACTGGATAAAATCTTTGAGAAAATGAAGGCCACTATCCAATAAAGTCAGCTAATGACTGAGTTCTAAGGAAAGTTAAGAACCCAAGCAGGAGGATGAACGTGTAAAGGAGACAGAGAAGGCATGCCTGATGAAGTAGGAAAAGAATCAACTGATGTCCTAAAAGTAAAGTAAGAAAGAATTTCAAAGAGTGAACTGTGGCAAAGACTGCTCATAGACCAGTAATGCCTGGAATTGACTTGACCAGAGCTGTTTCATTGGATGCTGGAGAAAAAAGCCTAATTTGATTCCTGCAGAAGCAACTGCTGTTTGCCACACAACAGCTATGCACTGTTCTTCTTTAGTAACAAGAACTCTGGTTTTATTTGGGATAAAATACACCAAACTATGCTTTCTAATCTCCCTTTTACCAATATGTAACCACATACGACAAGTAAGTAGATATATGTGGAGAATACTGGGAAGTAGGCTAAAAAGAAGCTGATTCAGCCAGGAGCACCTTTAGCCATTTTGCTGTGATAGTTCTATGAAAAAAAAAATATGTATATCTCAGTGGCTTACAACAAACATTCTATTTCATGCCTCTGTATCAGTAGTTTGGCTGATTTGAGGTGGGCTCATGGAGTTTGACTGAACAAAGATGAATGAATGAGTTTGGATCAGGTTCAGGGCTGCTTCATTTCCAGGCTCAAAGAAAAACATCAGTTCTCATCACAGGCATGGGAACTCCTAGAAAGCCTGTGGAAATTTGCCATAGTTCTAATGTTTCAGCTCAGAATCCACAAGGTCACGTCAATCCATTGACCAACAAATTTACATGATTAGGCCCAAAGTCAATAAAAAGGATTATTATTCTCCACCAACTGTAAACCATAGCAGGAGACTGGAGGTAAAAGAAAAAAAGTGTGTGCAAATAATAACATCCACCACACCTTCCTTTGTTCATATTTCCTTCTATGTACTAAAACCCAAAGTGATGGTTGGATCATCAGTAGCCTATGTGGGTCATGATGTGACCTTGGAAGCACCAAGCTAAAGTGGTAGAGTAAAAAGATGTGTCCTATCTGTCCATGGAGTCAAACTATTAACTCTGACCAGGCTAAAGCTAACTTGATTTTATGTGGGGAAAAAAACTGATATCTTTTAAATTTATTTTTATGTTCAATTTCTAATATATGCCACTAAACCTAACACTAAGAGACACAAATGAGTTTAAGTAAGAATGGGAGGTGCATGAACAATACCTTTAAGGAATTTTTCTAGACAGAAGAGCAGAGAAATAGAATAGTAGCTGAAGAGGTAAAGGAATAAAGCGACGTTTGTTTTTCATTTTAAGTGGAGAAGTATTATGGCATGTTATATGATGAAGAGAAAAATCCAATAAAAAAAGAAAAGTAATTGATAGAAGAGAAAGAAAATTATTGCATTCCTTGCTCTGAGGAAACAAGAGGAGAAGGGACCTGTGCCTACCTTGGCATGTGGTACTTAGAGGTGCATTTGTTTTTCCATAATCATAGAGCAATTTATACCCAATATAAGACTTAAACTATTTAAATTCTATAAATTTTTCCCATCAGTTTTCCAGGCAACTTCATATATTAGAATGTTTTTATTTAAGTTTTTAGGTTTGTATAAATACCAGTTGCCCTTACTCTACTCCTCCCCACGTTGTTTTTCATTTTGAATTGGGACAAGAAGTAGAGGGAAAGTTTGTACTGTTTGAGATTATATGATTAATCAAAAGATGGCCCAATAGCCTAAAATAAATAAATAATTTATTAAATGACGTTATTTTTCAAATAAAAATGTAAGACACAGAAAGCTGATAAATCTAGTAAATAAAAATTCTATTTCTCTAAATTTTTTGTTAAAATGTAATTTTTAAATCCACAGATATTTAGAGAAAGTAAAAATATACTTCCTTGTTTGATGGAACTACTACAATTTCAAATATATAAATCCACCAACAGCATTAATTAAAGTTTAATTTTTGTCTCTCTCTCTGATGTGAGTAGCATAGTGTTTTTACCTGAATAATGCATGGCTTTTCTTCCCTGTTCTGTCAGATAAGAGAGGCAGGACACTTTTAAACACACAATTTTTTCCAGAGAGAGAAGCTTGGGGAAAAATATCTAAAGTTCCACTTGAGATTTGTCAACTTTTAAATGCCTACTAAACATCCCAATGGAGATGTTAAGTAACAAGTTGGATATACAAGTCTGGAGCTCAGGAAAAAGGTCTGAACTAGAGATACAATTTTGGGAGTCATCAAAATTTAGTATATTTAAAGACATGGAACTGGATAAGAGCATCTACTGATTTAGAATACATTATTGGAGAGATCCTTAGAATGAGCATCAGGAATAACATTTAGAGGATAAGAAAATGGTAAGAAATAATCAAAGGAGAGTGAGGAGCAGCAAATGGTGAAACAAACAAGAATAGTATCCTGAGGTCCAAGAGAAGAAAGTGTCTAAGAGAAGCTTTATTTTGATTAATAAGGTAAACATGCAGAAGTGACATTAGATTGTGCAAATGACATTGGATATCATTAGTAATCTTGATAAGAATATTTGGAATGAAGGGTGGAAATGAACAACTGTTTAGAGTGGGTTCAAATGAGAACTCAAAAGACATTAGAGGCAAAAAGAATAGAGAACTCTTTCTGGAGCTTTGCTGCAAATAGGGAGAGAAATAAATTGGGTGATGAAGTCACAAAGTTTGTTTGTCTTTAATTTGAGAGAAATAACTCACATTTGCTATACCTTGGGAATGACCCAGAAGGAAGGGGAAAGCTGGTGACACAGGAGAAAGATGAGAGACTTACTTAAGGGGTGTAAGTGAGAAAGGATCAAATCTGTAGCATAGGAAGAAAGCTTGGCTTTAGCTGGGAATGTTGGCAGTTCATCCAGAAAGACAAAAAAAAAAAAATAGAATATATAGACACCAATGAAAATAAGGTGTTATAAGATGGTGGGAGTTTGTGGAAGTTCTTCCTAATTTATTCACTTTTCTTGGTATCATCAGCTAAGTGAAGATGGGAAGAAAATATGAGAGGTTTCAGGAGAGTAGGAAAGTAAGATATATCCATCTAGAACAGTAAAAGAGAAAATAAACCTGGAAAATATGATGTCACCTGGCAGCTTTAAAGGTCCACTGGAGGTTATTGTAAATATTGTTGTCATTAGTGTAAAGGGAGAGCAGTCTGCACAGCTGTGTTTTACTGCAGTCATTTCAGCTATGGATTCAGGACTGGAAGGCACTCTTCAGTGGTTTCCCCAAGAAGTATGACAAAGTGAAATGGGTCAAGAGATTTGAGGGTGTGTTCAAGGAAATGGCTTAAATGATTGACCGCAGAATTTAAGCATGTGTCACAAGGGAGAGAAAACATGAAAGGGATGATGGAGAATATTAAAATGGTAACATCTGTGGATTGAAGGTCCAAGCGGAGACTAAAGTTTTGAAGTCAGATGGTAAAAGGGATGAGTGGAGAACAGAGTTGTAGAGTGCTTAAAATTTATGTTTTGGAGGAGATACAGTTTGGAGACAAGAGCAAGGCTTACCATGAACATGAGTGCTGAGGTAGGGAAAGGCCAAACTCACTCAAGGAGAGGATAAGGAAGCACATGGCCAGTAAACTGGAAAGATCATCAAGTGAATATTTAAACCACTAAAAATTACAATAGCAGAATGTTAGTGAGGATGACAATGAACCAGAAACCAACACCTTCACTGAGGATGAGTACTGACTGGTTAATTTCATTGTCTGATGACATGAGATGCAAAACTCATGCCTTTTTTGGAGAAAGCAGGTAGAATTGTAGAAATGGCCAAGAGGAGCAGGAGTACGCTTGCCCACTCTAAGACCCAGGAGTGTGAGGACTGTCAGAGAGCTGCAGGGGTAGCCTGAGTCTGAGGCAAAGGCTAGGTTTCAGTTTTAGCAGGAATACTTTGGTCATTGTTTTGAAAATGTAATGAAAGGGAGAAGAAGGTAGAAGGAAGTAGAATGACAAGTTAGGATGCTATTAACAAAAATGGAGACAAAAGATGGAGGCTTATCCCAGGAAGACAGCAATAAAGGCATTAAGACATGGTCAGATTCTGACCACTTTTATGTATATCATATTTGATTGCACCATTGATTTTAAGATGCCTCGCTATTTTATGTGCCACTAAGAAAGCAAACAATCTGCCAATTAAATAGTAATATAATTTTTATTATTTCAATTTAAGATGCAACTAAATTTCAGAGATATTAAAAGATTAAAATATGCATCTCAGAACTGATGAAACATAGTATGTTGGTTGAATATACTATTGCACTGAGGAAGAAATTCTTTTCTCAAAAAAAAAAAAAAATGAGAATTAAACAGTTTGTTCAGCATCTTAGAGGGAATTGCTAGAGAAATTCCCCACCAGCTGCTGGAGGAAAAGCCCTTTTTAGCTGACCTGCACTTGACACATTTTGCCACCAATTTACTAATTGGCTCCTGTTAAAGAATAACTCCATGTTGCTTGATATGTCTAATTAATAGCCATAAATCAATTCACTCATCATTTACACCTCCATATACTACTTGTTATTTCCAGTTAATGATTCATGTCTGATCATTGTGGGAAGGTGGCTCAGAGTTATCCATGCTGCAAATTTATTGCTGTCATAAGTGACTATTACATTAGGGCCACTGGAAACAAAGCAGCAAAACAGTAAGTAGTCTGTGCTGACTTAGAAGCCTTAGGTTCATAAGCACCTTTCCTCCCATGTTATATCAGACTGGCATATTATCTTCCTCAGTGCTTCATAATTCTGACTGCACATTAGAAACACTTGGGGGTACTTTTGAAAAATACTTAATTCTCAACTCTATTCCAGACCAACTAGAATCGAATCACTAGAAGTGAGCTTCAACCTTCCACAGTTTTGACAATTCCTCAGGTGATTCAAATATCCTACTACCATTGAGGACCATGGGTGCTTGGTAGTTTTCTCATTAATAAGTAATAAACTTTGATGAGCTGAGATCAGTATGTATATGAAATATTTATTTAACAATATAAGCCATGAAATGATACATAGCAGTCATTAGAAATGAACATGGAATATGTGGAATATTACAATGTATCACCAATAAAATTTAAACTACATACTTACTCAAATAAAATTCTATCTATTTTTGTGTGTACACATGTCTAATTGATAGCTATAGATCAATGTATTTATCATTTTTTTCTCCATATATTGTTTATTTCCAGTTAGTGCTTAACATTTGACAATTATGGGAAGATGAGTGTGAATCATCTGTGATACAATTTTAACCATATCCCTGATGAATATGACATACACATATTCATACATATATGCATGTATGATATACACACACATATACCTTTTGTGGGGCAAAAGGAGGTTTAGAGCTGTTCATTGGAAAAGCCTGGGAAAGCCTACATCCCCCTCAGTATTGGTTTCAGATGGATATTGAAAAATGAGCAAGGTTCAGAAAGTATTGTACTCAAAGTTCACACTCCAATTTCCTCCTGGAAATTTCTGATAATTCTTCAGTCCTTTTCCTTATAAGGAATTACATCATCACTGTTTTTCATCAGCTCTCATTGTTGGATATATTCAGTTAACAAGAATCTGGCTACACCATCTATCATCCACCAAAAATCCAGGTCCTTTCTTCCCTTTGCCCTGCTCTGGTGGGCCAAGGAAAAGGCATTCCTTTTACTTCTGCTTTTGAAATTTCATGCAGGGTTTTGGGTCTCACCTTATTAGAAAAAAGGAACCTTATCAAAACAGACCATGGAAGGAGAGAGGGAGAGGCAAAAGGGTCAAACCAAGTTTCAGGGTAGGAAGCTACATAAGAAAATGAGACCTCACCTTTTAATGAAGAGTATTATCATGTAAGTGTGTGTGTGTGTTCTCTCCTGCCATCCTATCATGTGATATAATGTTTTTTATTTAGGCAATGTATTTTCTTCTAATGGAAAGCCAATATTGCAAAAGAGAGGAATTAAAATTTCTATATCCACTAGGTTTTGATTAGGGAAGCAGAACCACTATGTGTAATGGCAGATAAGTAATTTAATATAAGGATTAGATTTTACACAAATATAGGTAAAGCTAAGGGTGTAGAGGTCAAGAGGGGTTGGCTGTAGATCAGAGGGAAATCAATAACCAACAACAACAAAGAGAAGCTTGGGGAGAAGTTTATGGAAGGCCATTGCCTCTGGATGTGTGGTGGGCCCAAAGTCTCTATAAATCAGCAGGGCCAGCAGTTAAGAATAAAAACTGAAAGAGAAACATCAACTAGAAAAGACTATTAAAAAATGAAGTTCGTAAGCACAGTCGGTAAGCACAGACTGAAACTTGCATTTGTCATTCTATGCCTCTAACCTCAGTGGTGTGAGGAACTTGAAGGAGAAAGGGACTCTTTAGGCCAGACAGCTGCACAGGAGTCTTGCTCAGAACTCAGAGAAGCTAAAAAGAGAAACTCACTTGAAGCTGGAGGAGCTTCAAGCCAGGACATCGCCCCAGGCTAACATTATGAGCCAGCCAGTAAATGAGTTGCACAAACTGCAGTGGTACCAGGGGCCCTACCTACAGAGCATAAGGGCTACTTTGCTTCCCATTTAAAATCTCACACAAATTACTCTCTTGGCCGACCCTAACCTGTGGGGCACTATAGAAGGAAGGAATAATTCTGGGAAATTAGTTCCACCTTAGCTAAGTTGATATAGTTCAAAACCTCCAGGATCTCCCAGTAATGCTTAAGAATTAAATCTCCCATTCCTAATCTTCATCTCACATATACTTTTGTCCAAAATATAAATTGAATTTATTAGCCTGTTCTCTCTCAGTACAGAATCATTCCAATTCTCTTTAAAAGTTATTTAGCGATGTATGTTCCATCAGGATGCCTGACTTTGCAGTCTTATTTAGAATCAGGTTGTGGAGTAACCCACATTCACCGGCTCCCCCTGTGAAGTACAGGCCTTCTGCAATGCACACTTCTCTTTCCTGGGGTCTTGGCTGAGCCCATTCATACCAGTTCAACTCTGCTTGCCAACTGCAGCTACAGGCACATTTCTGGGCATCCTTGTTGCTACCTTTCCATTACCACTTTATAATTTTCTAATTTTCAAAAATTGAACATAGTTTTATATCCTCCATGTATAATGTCTGGGCCCAAGACTTACTGTCCCAAAATATCCCACAATAGTATATTTGTTACTCTGAATTAAAGTTACTTGAGAAGCAGCCAGTGCCAGAGGGCACTTTTAACTAACCTTTGTCTCCTTGAATGCAAGAAATAAATCTCCCCTGTGAAAGGTGCCCTCCCCACACCTGGAAGATATCACCAGAATTAAACAACTACAGCCAAAAGGTCTGTATAAACAAATCTCGTTGTCTCTTTTCTAATTTGTTATTTTGTTTAAATTCTTCGCTAATGAATATCCAAGCCTTGCTTAGATTCATTTCTAATGAGCACTAACTGTCTTTGTCCTATCAATTTCTCAAATTTATTGTTTCTTTGTCTAAAATAGTATAAAAATATGCCTGGTTCAATCATATATTTGAGCCTCATTTTATGATTTGAGCATCATATTGTGATTCACCTATGTGCATGTATTGAATTAGTTTTTCTCCTGTTAATCTAGTCTTGTGTCAATTTTACCTTTTTATTACCAGTCTAGCCATAAGAATTAAAGAAGGGTAGAAGGGTGAGCTTCTCCCCCTCCCCAACAATAGCAAATTCTTCAACTCTCTCTTTGGGAGAGCTGAAGATGCATGTTAACTACATTCTGGTAGATACCCATCTTGTCTAATTAATAAACATCCTTTTGTGTTTATCCATTATTATGGCACATAAAAAAGGTCAGATATTCCAAGTTACATTTCTAAAATTACACAGAGCATTTGTACATTTGTTTTTTTCCAGTGTTTTCAACACGACTCAAAATCACATGCCTCTTTAACATTTTTCTAGCTAATGTCATCAAAAATTTCATTGGAAATCATTTCCTAGAGCCCACACATTTTATTCCTGGCCTTTGACCACCAGGATTAAATTTCAGATACTAACCTTTCTTTGTAGAACCAGTAATGTAGTATCTGGCAAAACACTCATGATAATAAGTAGATCAAATATTTCCTAAATAGTAAATAGAAAGTAATATTTCGAGGAAAAGAGAACCCAGTGCAATAAATGGCAAACCTTGTATATGTTGCTAGACCATGTACTAGGCCTTTTTTCCATCTTACTCAACTATTCACAATCTCATATGCTGTTGAAAGTTAATAAATACTCATTGATGATTGATGACACCAAGCATGCTCTACTCAGAGTTTAATGCTGTCAGATATTTACCAAGCAGCCCAGGTCAGTGAAATTTTCTCACTGCTCAACTGGGTTCCTTGCCTCTGGGCTCTCCCTGCTGCAATCTGCCTTGGGTTCTAACACTAAATTAATCTTTCTGAAGCATTACTTTTATCATTTCATTCCATGTTAAAAAATATGTTACATAGGCTTTTTGCCAGCTGGACTATATCCAAACCCCTTAATATAATTGACAAAGTCTTTCATTTTCTGACCTCATCTCCTGTCAGCCACCTCCCCTACCCTCTCAACTCTATATGCTAGCTATTCTCAAAGTCAGGTCTTCAAATGTGTCAAATATGCCAAATGCTCTATTCTTTTTTCAGTCCTTTGCTCCAGCCATTCATTACTTATTTCCCAACCTACCTTCATCTCATGGTGCCCTTTGCCTAGATAAATTCTGTTAATCCTGAAGAGTTTAGCTTTAGTATTTCTTACTCCTTGAAAAGGCATTCCTGGACCTATTTGACTGCTTGGGGTTTCTCTGTTTTGTGCTTCCCTGTTACCTGGTACTTCCCTGCCTGAAGCTGACTGAATAACAATCCCTCAAATATATCAGTTCTTAATCTTTAGAACCTGTACACATCACCTTATAAGCAAAAATGGTGTGACTAAATTAAGGATCTTGACATGGGGAGATTATCCTGGATTATCTAGGTGGACCCTAAATGCAATCACAACTGTCTGTATGAGAAAAAACAGACGGAAATTTTGTAGAGGCAGAAGAGAAGACACACAGAAGAAAAGGTTGTGTGAAAATGAACGCTAGAAGAGGGAAGGACTATTCCTTCTCCCCTGGACCCTCTGGAAGAAATACAGTCCTGCAACACCTTGATTTCAGCCCAGTGATACTATGTTTGAACTTCTGGCCTCCAGAACCCTAAGAGAACAAATGTTGTTTTAAGACACCAAATTGGTGGTGATTTGTTAAAGCAGCCTCTGGAACCTAGTACACTATCAGCAGAGGCCCATCAGACAACAGATGGCATGGTGAAGATGGCTAACAAAAAGAGTTAAATAAAGGGAGAGTGTAGAAGCCCAGAGCTGATGGTAATAAGTTGCTCTTAACACTCTGAAAGAACAAGGAGGGAGCAGTTACCAGAACTCAATGAACACCTGCATTGAGAAGGCTCCTCAATAGCAGCCATGGCCTTTAGTAAGGGGGCACAGCCAACTCAAAGTAACACAGCAAGGAGAAAACCACAGGAATAAATATCTCAACCCTGCCCTCTCTTAACCCTTCCATTTCCCTCCTTTTGTTTAATCCAGAAGCCAGGGCAAGAGACTCTTCATGCATTCCACAAAACTCAGAGCACAGAGTACAACAGAAGGAGGTGGTGAAAAGTGGATTGGCAGAGAAAATTGGTGCCATCCAGCACATCAGCTACCCTATTCTACTTCAATTGCTCATTTAATTAGCTGACGCACTTACTCTGTTTTAAATGTACTGAGTGCAGCTACCCCATCTGTTCTCTTTACTATGAATCTCAGTGCCTGGCGTGATGTGAAGCCCAGACTACAAATTTTATAAAGTGTTCATTGAATAAAATTGATTAATAAAGTACCTCATAGAAGAATTAGAAATGCTCCATGAGACCTAGTTTCCCATTTCCAGTTTCCTTTTCCACTATTTGCCATTATGAACACTCTGTTGGAGACCAAAATGGATCACAAAATAGTAACCAAGCATCCTTTATCCTTCTCACCTTCACACCTCTGCTCATGCCATTTCCTCTTCCTACGCCGTTATCAGTAAATCTACCGAATTCCTGTCATTCTTTGAGACATTCTTTGAGACCATCTTACAGGCTTCCTCCACCATGATGTCTGACTGGATCACCCTGTCAAAAATGATCCTCTCCTTCTTGGCCCTCTTTCAGCTCTTACTTGTATCTCCCTTGTATCAGTAATATTTTAGTGTCGTGTTCTGATGATATGTGTACACATGTCATAATTCAACTTGAAGACCATCATTTCTTTCAGAACTGCTTCTCAGTCTCAAAAACAATATGCTCTAAACAGGAGTTAGCCAAAGACTTTTAAAAATAAGTGCACAAAAAGCATTGTTGAATAACTAAATTAACTTTAAACATTCTGTTAATTAGCATATTTTATTGTCACTTATTTATCCTATTCTCTCTTCATTTCTACTATCAAAAGCTTTAAAAAAAATCTTCTTTGAATGTCAACTTTATCTATTTCCATACAATAGTTTTCTTATTTAATAAAAGTCACACCACAAAAGATTTGTAAAGAAGTTTAGACCCATGCTCTTCACTGGTGTAGTCAGTAATTCATCATACTACTGTATGTTTTACTATGAAGCATCATTATGAATAATTCCAAAAGTAGTGTGGTTGGAGGTAGGGATAGTAACAGATCTTTTGGAATCTCTCTGAAATTTCTGAAGTTTGTCTTGAGGTATGCATTTACCAGTTTTTGGTATTCCTCTGAATACAAAGCAAGTTAAAACTGCCTTTTAATATAACAGCTTATAAGAAGAGTAAAATAGAAAGTAAACAGACATTAAGATTCAAAGGAGTGACATATACACTAACCAAATTTGAAGACATTTTAATAAAATTCAAATAAGAGAAACAAATAGCGGACCAAAAAGGCTAAAAATGACATATTCTGCTGCAAAATTGCATACCTCTTAACATCAAAATAAACACTTAAAACCATTCTTTCCCACTATTATCAGAAATACTTAAAAACATGCATGGAAATTTATGAAATTTACCATCCCATTTCACTATAGCATCACCTAAAAAGAGAATATGGAGCTGACTATATCTCCCTAAGGACTATTATAAAAGATGGTATGAATACCTAACATATTGATTTTATTGCTATAAAAAATAAACACATAAAAACTATGTAGTTCAGTAACTATATTTTGCAAATGACTGCAGTACCATAACAACATCCCAGAAAAAAATTCATATTTGAATGCCTTTTGAAATGTTTAAGCTCTTTAATATTTGAATTGCTTATAAATGTTTATCTGTGTTATGTTTTTCTCCAAAAACTTACCAAGCTTACACTGTTGCAATGCATAAGTCAGTATTTGCATATGGATATTGGCAAACACAGTTTTGCAATGCATTCATTTAGATGCAATGGGCAGAATAAAATATATATTTTCTAAAGAAATAGGTTCTCTTGGCTATTCATGTAGGGCTTAAAAACAAATGAATGTTCAATGTTTCATAGCTATTTAAACCAGTTGGGACTTAATAGCTAAATTCCTCAAGAGGAATTAAAAGTATTTGAAAATGAAGAATGCTGCACATTACTCAAAACTGAAACAGCTTCCTATTCTTTGAGAATGGAGGTGTTGTTGGTAGGAATTAGGTCCTTCCTTGGGATCACAAGAAAAGCATTTCAAAGACCCATGCATGAAAGGTTGTGGTGTGGCACAGTTTATTCCTACAGAGATAGAAGCTTCCCCTGGGTTTCCAATGTCCCATCTCCCTCTGTCCTTCCATGAAAAAGGTCCAACTGTGTCCTCAGCAAGACTAAGACAAAAGACAACATCCAGAGTTTCTCTGCCATATTACATTGCCCCCCAGCATCTGGTTAGCCTAGCATTTGTTTCCAGCTGCAGTCCATTTCAGGCTCCTTTGTGGAGCCTGCATGTGGAGTTGCATCGCTATGGGTCACATGGCTGCCTAGGCCACATGGCTACTGAGAGAAGACACATAAATGCACAGGGTGATTGCGAATCACCTGGGCAAAAGAGAGAGAGAGAGCACTTATTTGTTCCCTTTGGATTATACTAGTTTGGGTGTGGGTTGAACTGGGTGGCTTTTCAAAATGACCATTGAACTTCCCAAGCTTCTCTGGGCCCACTTCCCAAATAATTCCTTCTTTCCCCAGCCAGCCTGAACTGACAAGCCTCTTTGGTCAAGCACCCTGTGCCATTTTTACTTCCCTTCCCCTGCTCTCACCTGGCCATCTGGTACCAGAGGGTGGGGCAATGGAGGAGTGTTAATTCTCTTGGCAGAGAAATAATGATCCCCTTGGATGTGAAGCTGTAGCTTCCGGGCTAGCAAGTAGGCTTATATTCCCCAGTTTATTAAGCTCAATGTCTAGATTTTTTTGTTCCTCTTTTCTCAATATCTAGCTAAACACTCTGCTTTGAAAAGTCTTGTACAGGTACTATTACAGAACCAAGACCTTTATACCCAGAATCATCTTCTGGATCCTAAGGTCACCCAAATATGACAGAGCTGATACTGGCTAGTACTAAGTTAACTCATCAAGTACTGCACAAGAATGCTAAGATACTGCAAACTCATATCAAGGAGCCTTTTTACCTAACATTCATGTAAATTATATAATCCCTTCCCCTATTCCACATTGTTTGTGAAACAAATGCATTCCTCACACATTTGTCAACATAAGACATGTGCAAACCTGTAAGAATTTTTATGAGTTTATTTGATCCAAAGTGATGG
This sequence comes from Tonatia bakeri, assembly GCA_004024845.1. Lineage (NCBI taxonomy): Eukaryota > Metazoa > Chordata > Mammalia > Chiroptera > Phyllostomidae > Tonatia > Tonatia bakeri. Next base: position 45,828 of record PVIA01008860.1, on the reverse strand, counting down.
CAATTGCCAGGAAGAAAAATCTCAAAGAATTGAGAAAATGCTCTAGAAAATGGCAGTATTACCACTTATTTTATACATCAGATTCAAATCAGCAGATTTAAGGGGATTACATGAAGATAGATAGATTAGGGAGGCAGGAGACACCAAAGCAAGGAAATCTCTGGGATCAGATAAAATGTAAAAGAAACACATACTTCTTTCACATAGGTGGGTACAGGATAGTTAACAATTAATATGATAATAACAATGAGGGGATTTATGGTCTGCTATGGTGTGGTGGTTGTGCTTTGGGGGGAATAGAGAGGGTAGAAATTACTTTAATATTCCAAAGATGTGTTATCAGATATGTCATCTTGGATGCAAAAAGATAATAGGCTCAGTTAAGGTGAAGGCTGACCTTTGTTAGAGAAAACTACTGCCTTAGGATATAACTACCCACCACAATCTGCTTTTAGTTAGAAAGTTTTAATTTCAGACCATCCCATGTGGTTACTTTATGTCTCTGGGTTTGCAAGGCCACCATGCAGGCCTTACCTGAGCTTTCCAGGCCCAGTATGTGACCCCTTTTGTGTCCACACACTGTAAACTATCCTGGTTTCTAAACGGAAGGCTTCAATCTTCCTTTTGAAAATTCAAAATTTTTCAACATTTAAAAACCAAGACATAATCTCAGTGACTATGCCTATGAATGATGCAAGGGCCTAGCAGAGATGCCCTAAAATAATTAACTTGACAAAAGGAATGAGCCAAAGGAGCACTTATATCTGAGATTAAAGCTCTGGAATCTTAAGATAACATTAAATTCCTGTCCTGACCAGTATGGTTCAGTTGGTTTGTGACAGGCAACCCCCATGTTAGGCTACTTTGTACTTTGTAACTTCCGCGTTAGGACCCTGTGCTTCTGTGCTAGGACCCTGCACTTTGCTCCTTTGTCTCCCATATAAGGTAGTTAGACCTAACTTCCGCATTTAGCTTCTGTAACCTTGCTTTGCCGCCTAGGCAGGGGGTCCAAGGCTATTTAAACCCCAGAAAGTTAGAGATCGGGGCTCAGGATTTGGGTTTAACCCCTGAGCCTGCGTGTAATAAAGAATCGTGCTCCGCCATCTCTCCTGCGTGCGAGTTATTTTCTGCAACAGGTTGGGCATCATCCTGCAAACTGAAAGGTTATAGGTTTGATACCCAGTCAGGGCACATACATGGGTTGCAGGTTCAGTCCCCAGTCAGGGCTCATGCAGAAGGCAACTGATCAATATTTCCCACGTCAGTGTTTCTCTTCCTCTCTTTCTCCCTCCCTTTCCCTCTCTCTTGAATCAATAAAAAAAAATGAAAGATAATATCAAATTCCTAGCAGCAAAGAAAGAGGGAAAGATTTCCAAGGTTTCTTGCTTGCTTCCATAATTTCCCCCATGTTGTGTTAATATTAAAATTTAGGGCATGTTCATAGGCACCAGGAACAAATGTTGGATCAGACATAAATTCCACATTTAGGAGCTACCAGCTACTAATGGAAACAACACATGTAGATTAAGAGTTACAGATTTTTTTCAGTAGAGAGATTCAATTCCAAGTACATGACCGGCAGTGCTTCCTGGAGATCGCAATAGAATTGGGCCCAAGAATATGAGTAGTATCTGAGCTGTGGACATGGGGAAAGATTTGATTGCATTCCAGAGAGAATGAATAACATAATAAAAACTGATAATGATGAAGATGTTGTAGTTATTATGTTTCAGTCAACAAACTCTGGTGTGAAATTATCTTCTTTATTTTCTATAAATCAGCTTAAGATTCCAATACTAGACTAGTGGGAAATACATCCTCGATCACTCTTGCACCCTCACTTCTCCTACTCCAGTGTTGTGCCAAGGTTCTGAGGCCTTAAAACTCTTCAAGCATCAAGGAAGCCTCCTTAGTCATTGGCCACCTGCCCCCATTGAATCCTGCTTATACACCTATTGTCTCAGCCACCATGGTCTTTTTGAGGTGATGAATCTGCTATTTCCTTCTAAACTTGAGACACAGGAATTCTAGTGAGGCTGAAATCAGCCTTTTGAGTACAGTATTTATACTTTCTTTCAGGTCCTACTATCCCTCCAGGCATCATCAGGGCAGGTTCCTGCTGCCAGTAAGAGCCAAAGCCTCTCTCTCTGCTGTTTGAGAATCTCTCTTAGTCTCAGGCAGGCCTGTCTATTCTCTGCATTTTTCTCAGAGGTTTTCCTGAGTTCTTCAAATACTGTTCTCTTCAAAGGTCATAGTCTATTTAAAATAAAACCCAGGAAGGCTTAATAACTAAAATGTCCCTTTATCTTATACAGAAAACCTTGAGCCCAATAGGAAAAAAAGAGTGAAAAAAGAAAATGTGATAAAACTAATGTCTCAATAAAGTGTCTACCATCCTACTTGATATTTACTAAATATTTTACTACTCTCTACCAGGCACCTTCTCCCAATCAACCCTTTTGACACTTCTTAGGAAGATACTCTTAATTCTGCTTTAAACATTAGTAGAGCTAAGTAATTTTTCAAAGATCTCCCAACTGGTAAATGACAGAACTAAGGATGTCTGGCTTCAGAGCTTGCACATATCACCACTTCTGTCTTCCAAGAATATGAACAAAGACAAAGAAGGGAGTGATCTCACGATAGATATACAGCATAAAATGATGTTAAGAATGGGGATGAAGTCAAAGTGTGAAAATCCTAGGTCTTTAATTGCAATTGACTTGTTTGTCTATATAGAATATGTAAAAGAATTGATAGGAAATGTATGGAACTAATAAACAATTATAGCAAGTTTGCAAGATACAAAAGTCAATCGCTTTCCTATGTGTCAACAATAAACTAGTAGAACATGAATTTTAAAATATAATACCATTTCCATTAACACTTCTCAAATTAAATACTTAGGTATAAATCTAACAAAATATGTACAAGATCTACATAAAGAAAACTACAAAACTCTAATAAAATAAATGAAAGAGCTAAATAAATGAGGACATATCCATGTTTATGAATAAGAAGATTCAATATGGCCAAGAAGTCAGCCTTCCCAACTTGATCTATAGATTCAATGAAATTCCAATTCAAATCCTAGCAAGTTGTTTTATAAATATTAATAAATTAAAGTTTATATGAAAAGGCAAAAGACCCAGAACACCAACCAACAAAATATTGAAAGAGAAGAGCAGTTACAGATTTAACCAAACCCAACTTCAAGACTTTCTATAAAGCTACAGTAATCTAGGGAATATAGTATTAGTTCTAGCCACTGTGGCTCAGTTGATTGGACATCATCCTGCAAAGCTAAATGTTGCCAGTTTGATTCCTGGTCAGGGCACAGGCCTGGGTTACAGGTTAGGTCCCTAGTTGGGGCATGTAAGAGAGGCAATCGATTGATATTTCCCTCTCATGTTGATGTTTCTCTTCCTCTCTAAAAAAATGGATTACAAACCTAAATATAAAACAAAAAAACTATAAAATTCTTAGAAGATAACAAGGGGATAAAGCTAAATGACCTTGGTTATAGTGATGATGCTTTAGATACAACACCAAAGGAATAATCTATGAAAAATTAATAAATTAAACTTCATTAAAATTAAAATCTGTTCTGTGAAAGACATTGTCAAGAGAATAAGAAAAGAAGCCACATACTGGGAGAATATATTTGCAAGATATAGCTGATAAAGGACTATTATCTAAAATATACAAAGAACTCTTAAAACTCAGTAGTGAGAAAACAAACTACCAAATTTAAAAATGGGAACTTACAATTACAGTGATGGAGTAGGTAAATGCTGTACTCACCTCCTCCATGACCACGTCAAAATTACAACTAAACTACAGACCAGCAATCATTGAGAACCACCTAAAGTCTAGCTGAATAGAAATCCTACAACTAAGGATATCCAGCAGAAGCCAGATGAAAACTGGTAGAAGGAGCAGTGACACAAACAGGCTAGTCCCACACCCAGGTGGGATGGTTAAAAATTGGGAGGGATATCTTAGCTATGGAGGCCACCACCGAGAAGCTGAAGGTCCCAAATACATACCAGGCTTCCAGCCTAGGGTTTCAGTGCTAGGAAAGATAAGTACCCATAACTCTGGCTATGGAAACCAGAAGATATTGTGGCTGAGTAAAATGAAGGGCTTCTAGAGTCCCAAGGTTTCCACTTAAAGTGACTACACATTCACTTACTCACTGACAAAGTCATTCATTCTGAGCTCCATTGCTGGAGAAGAAACTCAAAAGGTGCCAGGGACATAGAAAAAAGGAACTGAATTGTCTGGTTTGGTAACAAGGGTTGGAGGGCAGCTTTCCCCTAGACAGAAATCTTGGCAGAGGCCATTATTCCTTGGCTGAACCCTCTCCCCACAGAGCCAGCAGGTGAGCATCTGAGCCAGCATCTGAGTCCCCATCAACCGGGCTGACTGTTTGCTCAGCTTTGGTGATCCTTTGAGACCGTACCTCACCAAAATTGGGGGTCCACCCAAGCCACTTTCATTGGATTTTCTATACAGCCTGTCTTAACTCACACTACAGACTTTCCTAAAATCTCTCTCAAAGATTCACAAACCCCAAACAAAAAGCATCAGACTTTGGCATGCCATGTACCTGTTGCTAAGCAGCCCCATGCCCAGCACTAGTGATAGTCAGCCTTACTTCTCAGCTTATTTTCTCCCAGGCATCTCCAAACCCAACACAAAGGGCAACATCTGCAGATCACTCAATAACTCATACAAGGTGACCCCAGACAGGGCACAGGCAGTGGCTCACCTTGGTCTGAAACTTTCAAGAGGATCCAGACCCAACATACTGGATAACTAGCTTCAGACTACACCAGAAAACCACCCAACCACCTGCACAAATTACACACTCAAATGGCAGACTCAGTAGGCACAAGAGCTCTCCTAAAGCAAATCCTGCTCTAAAGGGTCAACCGCTACAAAACCACACCTCCACTCTACTCGTGGCCAGTCTCCACAACCAATCAGTGTAAGGGTCAATCCCTCCCATATGCTAACAGAAATAATAAAGGCTCACACACAGTCCACACAAGGAACACACCTAGAATACCCGACCCAAGTGACCAGGGAGAATATGCCACTGGGCCCTACAGGACACCTACTACAAAAGACCACTCTACAAGACCAGAAAACATAGCACCTCCCCCTGTTATATAGAACCAATCACAGGAAGGCAACCCCACTGAGCAGATAAAGAAATGTACCCCAAATATAAGAACAAAACAAAACTTTAGGAAAAACAAAAACGATGGAGACAAGCAGTTTACCAGATGCAGAATTCAAAACTCTGGTTATAAGGATGCTCAATGATCTCAGTGAGGACTTCAATAAGAGATAGGAAATATAACAACAGAGGAAAACAAACATTAAAAAGAACCAGTCAGAAATCAAGAATATAAAAATAGAAATGAAGAATATATTGGAGGGAATCAACAATAAATCAGATGAAACAAAAGACTGAATCAGCAATTTAAAAAAAAAAATGGTGGTAGAAAACACCCAATCAGAACAGCAAAAAGAAAAAAAATCCCCCCAAATGAGGATAACTTAAGAAGACTCTGGGAAAGCATCAAGTATACCAACATTCACATCAAAAAAGTACCAAGAGGAGAAATTAAAAAGCAAGGAATTGAAAATTTATTTGAAGAAATAATAATGAAAAGCTTCCCTAACCTGGTAAAGGAAATAGACATATAAGTACAGGAAGCACAGAGAATCCCAAACAATAAGAACCCAAAAAGACCCATTCCAAGACACATCATAATTAAAATGGCATAGGTTAAAGACAAAGACAGAATCTTAAAAGCAGCAAGAGAAATGCAGTTAGTTACCTATGAAGGAGACCCTATAAGACTGTCAGCTGATTTCTCAACAGAAATTTTGCAGGTTATATAGACTGGCACAAAATATTCAAAGTGATGAAAAGCAAGGAACTACAACCACGATTACCTTGTAAAGTTATTATTTAGAATGAAAGGACAGATGAAGAACTTCCTAAGCAAGAAAAACCTAAAGGAGTTTATCATTATCAAACCAATATTACAAAAAATGTTAAAGGGACAAAGAATAAGAAGAAAATGAGGAAGGAGAAGGAAAAAGAAACAAGAGGAAGAAGAAGGGGGAGGAGGAGGGAGAAATGGAGAAAACTGTACTTGAACAATAAAAAAGGAAAAAGAAAAGAAAAAAAGAAGGAGAAGAGGAGGAGAAGAGAAGGAAGAAGAGGAAAAAAACAAGAAAAAATATATAATAAAATGATAATAACTACATATCAACAATTATTTTAAATGTATAGAGATTAAATGTTTCAATCAAAAGACATAGGGTGACTGAATGGATAACAAAACAATACTCTTACATATGGTGTCTGCAAGGCAAAGACACACACAGACTGAAATTAAAGGGATAGAAAAAGACATTTCATGAAAATTGAAACAAACAAAAATCAAAGGGTATAATGAAACAAAGGAAGACCCAACAATTCCACCTTGGGCTATTTATTCAAAGAAACCCAAAACACTAACTTGAAAAGATATACATATTCACATGTTCATGAAAGTGTTATTTACAATAGCTAAGATATGAAAGCCACCTAGTGTCCCTCAATAGATGAATGAAATAAAAAAAGAAGTGGCAAATACACAGAATAAAATATAATTCAGATTAGGCAAAATGGTGGAGGAGTGAGTGGAAGCCACACTAACCTCCTTCCAGTACCAAGCTGGAATTACAACTAAATTGTGGAAAAACCACCTGGAACAAACAACTGAACAATAGCGAGAGAGAAGACTTATAACTTCAGACAGACAAGAACCAGCTTTGGCACAACCTGACTAATAAGGAGCACGGTGGAGACTGGAGAAGGCTGGCTAAGTGCCCACAGGTGGCAGCACTGGAGAAGCATTTAAGTAACCATTTGGATCCCCTTTAAAAGTGTAGAGTCCAAACCCTAAGCTGGGATCCCCAGCCCAGAACACCAGAGCCCAAAAAGTACACAAATAACAACCAGCAGCAAAAAGCAGCAGGGTTGCTCTCTGTTAGGATGGCTGGAAATGCAAAGAGCTTTTTAAAGGGATAACACACAAATTTTCATGTACAGCCACTTATCCTGGGCTCCAGCAAAGGCAGGGACAGAGTGGTCTAGAGATACCTGAGGTAAGATTGCAGACAGAGGTTTTGGGGAGAGAGCTGAGAGAGGAGATGCCAGAATCCTGGTGTTGAGTTGTCTCCCATACTGCAGCAGCCATCCTGCTCAGGCAGACCGCTCCCCTCTGAGTGCCAGCAAACTGAGGGGAAACAATAGCCCTGACTCTGGAGGGACTCTGTCCTGGCTCTGTGGTGCTTAAGCCTGACTGCTGAGTGCAGAGTGACTAGATTAACAACCAAAGGAGTCAGCCACAGACAGTAGATCCCAGCAGTCTTTGAGCAGGCTACCTGAGGTCAGATGGGGTCATATCTGATATCGCCAAAGGCGGATCCACCAAGAAAAAACAGTGGTAGATACTAGAGGCTACTAAGACAAAATTCACTGTGGTCTCCTCCGTGATTTGCAATATATTCTTTCCTGCATGGCTTTCTAACATTCATTTCTTGTCCATCACATTAATGCATAGTGTCACTATATTTTATAATATAGTTTATTTCTCTCCTTTATCATTGTCTTAATCTCTTTACACCCTTATTAATACTGGTTCATTTGCTGTCTGTCAGTAGTGGTATTGTGAAGGGGGCAGCTATTTTTGCAGATGTGGGTTTGTTTCCTGGGCTTTGTGGTTTTGTTCTGGCAGCATCTGCACAACAGAATACAAGACATGGTGGGCAGAGTGACTTTCAGTCAACCAGCTGAAGAGAAAGAACCACCAAAGAATAACCTAACAACAGTGAAAACCCAATTACATTCAGAAAGCCAACAGAAATGGTATAAAGGGCATCCCAAGAGCATCAAGTTCAGGAGATCAAGGAGACTGCACCACTGAATCTCACAGGTCTACCATAGAAGTCCACACCACAAACCCAAGGGGTCAATACACACTAATTTAAGAAGCAGAAGCAAATGAGAAGAGTCTCACAAATAATGGAAAGACAAAGAAACAACTCCCAATTGAAAAGAAAGGAGGAATCCTCAAAAGGAGTGCTAAATGAAATAGAGGCAAGTAAACTAGCAGTTACTGAGTTCAAAACAATGGTTATAAGGAAGCTCAATGAGCTCAGTGAGAAATACAAAAATCTACAGGGAAACTACAAGAAACTTACTACAGAATATATCAGCATGAAAAAGGAAATGGAAACTATCAACAAGATTCAGGAAGAAATGAAAAATGCAATTTCTGAAATGAAGATCACAGTAGAAGGAATCAAAAGCAAGCTAGATGAAGCAGAGGATCACATCAATGAGCTGGAGGACAAGGTAGGAAAAAAAAAGCCAGAAAAGGAAAAAAGTTTCAAAAGAACAAAGAGGGGTTAAGGGAAATGAAGGACAACATGAAATGTAATAATATCCATTTAATAGGGATACCAGGAGGAGAAGAGAAGCAAGGAACAGAAAATCTGTTTGAAAAAGTAATGATTGAAAACTCCTCTAATTTGATGAGAGAAAAAGTCACACAAATCCAGCAAACACAGAGGGTTCCATTCAAAAGGAACCCAAAGAGGCCCACTCCAAGACACATCATAATTAAAGTGTCAAAATTCAAAGACAGAATCTTAAAGGCATGCAAATGACAAACAGGAAGTAATATACAAGGGAGCTCTGATAAGGCTAGCAGCTGACTTCTCAATGGAAACACTGCAAGCCAAAAGGGAATGCCAAGAAATATTCCAAGTAATAAAAAGCAAAGGCCTGTAACCAAGACTACCCTATCCAGCAAGGCTCTCAATTAAAATGGAAGGTGAAATAAGGAGTTGCCCAGACAAAAGAAGGCTGAAAGAATATGCCTCTATCAAACCAGCACTGCAAAATATGCTAAAGGGACTGCTTTAAGAAGAGGAAGAAAAGCAGTGAGAGAAACAGGAACACAGGTATACAAAGGGGGAAAAATTAATAAATACCTATCAATAACAACCTTAAATATTAATGGATTAAATGCTCCAATCAAAATACATAGGGTAGCTGAATGGATAACAAAAAATGACCCTCACATATGCTGCCTACAGAAGATCCACCTCATAACAAAATCCTGAAACACCAATTCAAAAGAACCTATGCACCCCAATGTTCATAGCAGCACAATTTACAATAATCAAGTAATGGAAGCAACCTAAGTACACATCAGTAAATGAGTGGATCAAAAAACTATGGTACATTTACACAATGGAATTCTATGCAGCAGAAAGAAAGAAGGAGCTCCTACTCTTTGAGACAGACAGCATGGATGGATCTGGTGAGCACTATGCTAAGTGAAATAATCCAGGTGGTATAAGACAAATACCATATGATCTCACCTATAAGTGGAACCCAATCAACAAAACAAACAAGCAAGCATAATATAACCAGAGACATTGAAATAAAGAGCAAACTATGATAGTAATCATAGGGGAATGGGGATGGGATAATGGGTGGGGCTATGGAGAAGGGGAATGGTTTTTGAAGGACATGTATAAATGACACATGGACAAAGCCAAAGAGAAGTAGGATTGAGGGTGGGAGACAGGGATGGGTGGGATGGGAGGGTGTGGAGGGGAAAAATGAGGACAACCATTCTTGAACAATAATAAAAATTTGTTTAAATAAATAAAGGTGCTATTTCTAAATAAATAAATAAATAAATGAAATATGATTTGGTCATTAAAAGAACGACAAATGCCATATTATTTTACTTATATGTGGAATCTAAATAACAAAATAAATGAACAAACAAAACAGAAATAAACTCATAGATACAGACAACAATTGATGGTTGCCAGATGAGTGGGATGTTGGCAGGTAGATGAAAAAGGTGAAGCAGTTAAAAAATACAAATTGGTATTACAAAATAGTCATGGGGATGTGGAGTATAACATAGAGAATATAGTCAATAATATTGTAATAATTATATATGATGTCAGATGGGTACTAGATTAATTAAGGCAATACCTTAATAAGTTATATAAATGTCTAATCACTATATTGTACACCTGAAACTAATATAATATTTTATGTCAAATATAATTGAAAAATAAAAATAATTTTTTAAATGGTCCAAAGATCCTTAAATACAACTCAGCAAAGATATATAGATAAAAAGTAAGCACATGAAAAGATGCAAAATGGTACAGCCAATTTTGAAGACAGTTCCTTATGAAATTAAAGATATTCTTACCAAACGATCCAGCAGTCGTACTCCTCAGTATTTACCCAAGGGTTGAAAACTCATGTCCACACAAAAACCCAGATACAATGTTTATAGCATTTTGTTCATAATTTCCAAAGACTGGAAACAACAAAGATGTCCTTCAGTAGTTGAATAGATAAGTAAGCTATGGTATACCCCGACAATGACATGTTATTTAGCACTAAAAACAAATGAGATATAAAGCTCTGAAAAACATAAAAGAAGCTTAAGTGCATATTACTAAGTGAAAGAAGTCAATCTAAAGGCTACATTGCATGATTCCAACTATATGACAGTCATAAAAAGGCAAAACTGTGGACACAGTGAAAAGATCAGTGGTTACTGGGTACTGAGAGTAATGAGACACATGTGGCAGATCCTAGCCAGCAGGATCTGTGTATGTTGCGGCTGCTAATAAACATGGACTACAGAAATCCTGTGGAAAAAAAGGGATGGCACGGCCGCTCCATAAGTGAGAGAGAGGCCCTCAACCCCAGCCTGGACAGGCTTTTATTGTTTTCCTGGGTACATTACAGGGAGGGTAGTCCTCATTTACTATGCACAGGATTGCATTAGGTGGTTACCTTTTACAGACAACAAAGGAGAGGATGTTGTTAATTACATCAAAGAAGAAGGATATTTGCGAATGTAAAGAGAAAAGTGGTTGTATTGTTAACACTCCATACTTTGGAGGTTTGGCTCAGATTTTTGGAAGTTGCAGTAAGCCCTTGCTGCCTCAATTCAGGATGAGAGAGTTTTAGCAAAAGCAAGCCTCGTAGCAGCCTAGGTACAATGCAGGCCTGATTCCCCATGGGAAAACCTCTCCACGTGTGTGGTCCTGCGTGCCAACTTGCTCCCCACTGATTTTCCACATGGAGGCTGAGCTACATTTCCACAACATGGGAAACGGTCCCCTACAGACATGAATAGGCTGAAAGAATTTTTTAGGATGATGAAACTATTTTGTAAAATATTATAGATATAGCCCTGGCTGGTGTGGCTCAATGAATGGAGTGCCAGCCTGCAAAGCAAGGAGTTTCTGGTTTGATTCCTAGAATCACATACCTAGATTGCAGGCGAGGACCTCAGTGTACAGCACGTGAGAGGCAATCATACATTGATGTTTCTCTCACTCTCTTTCTCTCTCTCTTCCCCACTAAAAAGTAAATAAACAAATCTTTAAAAATATATAGATACATGCCATTATACATTTGTCCAAACTCAGGGGATGTACAACACAGTATTTAGTCAGAGTTGTCCAGAGAAACAAAACCAACAGGATATATAGATATGTAAAAGGAGCTCTATTATAAGAATTGGTTCATGTGATTATGGAGACTGAGAAATACCACAGAATTTAGTCTGCAAGCTAGAGAACAAAAAAAGCTGGTGGCTTAATTTGGTCCAAATCCAAGTCCAAGGACCTAGGAATTAGGAGCTCCAATGTCTAAGGGTAGGAGAAAATAGACATCCCACTCAAGAAGTGAAAAAGAGAATTAGCCCTTCATTCACTTTTTGTTGCATTCTGGGCACTCAAAGGACTAGACAATGCCCACATTGGTGAGTGTGGATCTACCTCAAGCTCCTAGTCTCTTCTGGAGGCACCTTCTCAGACACACCCAGAAATATTTTACCAGCTAGCTAGATTTTCCTTAACCCTGTCAAACGGAAACATAAAATTAACCATCATAAGCATCAAGAGTAAACCTTAATGTCAACTATGAACTTTAGGTGATAATGATGTGTCATTGCATATTGATCATTTGCAACAAATGTACCACTATGGTGTGCAGTGCTTATAGTGGGGTAGCTGTGCATATGAGTGGGCAGAGGTATGTGATATAAAACTGCTCTAAAAAATAAATTCCATTAAAAAGAAAAAAATCCTAGAGAGTCTACCTACAGTTAATGTTTTATTTGTAAGTAGTGGTGATCCATAGAAGATTTTTATAAACAGAGGAATGATGTAACTCTGATTCTAAAGGTTAATCTGAGGACAATGCACAATAGAGATGGGAGGGGGAAAAGGGATAGGATTGCTCAATGAATGGTAGAAATAGAAGATAGCAAAGGGCTGGAAAAGACCATAGCCTTGGGAATAGAGACAGGAAGAGAGATCATTAATGTTATGGTGATGGGATCTATATGGTTGGACATGTAGTTAGAGACCACCATTTGCTAGATGCCATCTTTAGATGATGATGAGAGGAAAAGTAAAAGGTGGCAAAAAGTGCTAGGAAACTAGAAGAATGATGATGCCCTTAAAATAAGTATGGAACACAGAAGAAAATAAAAGTAAATAGGACCTAGTCTAGTTCCACAATTTAGTTAGCACACAGTCTACAAAGGACATCCAGAGTACAATTCTAGATTAATATGTCTAAATTACATTCCCAAGTACACAGAAGAGTTTTGCAGATGTTTTAAACAACTTCCTAACAGGCAACCAATCTTCCCACTTGCTCTCTAACTAGGATCCCTGGAAACAGCAAATGATGCTCTAGCAGGGGTGTCCAGCCTACAGATCACAGACCACATGCACCCCAGGATAGCTGTGAATGTAGCCCAACACAAAATCATAAATTTACTCAAAACATTATATGACTTTTTTTGTGATTACGTGTCACAATATATTTAATGCATGGTCCAAGACAACTCTTCTTCAAGTGTGGTGCAGAGATGCCAAAAGGTTGGACGCTGCTGCTTAGAAGAACCAGTTCTTCCACCTTAGAGGGGGAAAATTGGTTAAATCAATCATATACAGCTAACCTCAAAAAATGTGCTCGAGGAGAAAGCTATTCGGTTTTAAATTAAAACACCTGGGTTTTATGTGCCATTTCTGCCTAAGACCTGGAATAAGTTATTCTCCTCTCTTATCTTCAGTATCTTTTTATTTAAAATGTGAATACTAATATGTACCTCATAGGATTTTAATGAGAATAAATGGGATGATCTATGTGAAGGGTTTTATAAGTGCTGTGCAAAAGTGAAAGATTTAAAGTTATTTGTACTTAATAGAATGTGAATCCCATAACTGATTGTAGATTCTGGACAGAAAAGACATCACCAAAAGAAGGAAAACAAGTTTTATACTCATCAAAGCAATTTCAAGTTACTGAATTCATTATGTATGTCTATGAAACATTGCCAGAGGCCCTCCTTTGGACATACACAAAAAAATAAAAGTTACCATGGCTGAACAAGTCAAAATAGCGTAGGGTCTGAGGTGGCCTTAATATGTATATCTGTCTTAGGAATTCTAAGGTATTTCTCACATGAGTGCCCCTAAATGCTCTAGAAGAAATTTTAAAAAAAATATATAGGAATTTGGGCCCAAATTCCAAATTAGCACCCAGAAACAACACTGAAGATGACAGCAACCACAGTGCTTTGGAAGCTCTAGTGGGTCTAATGTTCTCAGCAAAAGGAGTTGCAAAGAAATATAGTTTACCTGCTGAAAAACATGTTATTGCAGAGCAAGGTCATTTTCTGCTAAGAGTAATAACATGGTGGCATGTAGCCATGGGTACCAAATAAAAAATGGTCCCTGAATTAGAGCTGCCCTCACCCCAGGTGTGGAGCCCCATCCTCTGCTCTGCGCTGGTTCCCAGTTCCCATTTCCCACATCACAACTTCTCACCTCAGTCCTCCTGCCTCTCCTTGTCCTCTCAGATCATCTTTAGATCTCAGTACATCACTCAAAAGTATCCAATTCAGTTAGTACTGATGTACAACAAACCACCCCAAAACTTAATGACAGAAAATAACATCCATTTCTGACATCTCACATGTCCTCTAATCAGGGAGCAGCTTGCTGATCGGGGCTGGGGTCACTGGTACATTGGGATTCAGTTGATGGGTTACTAGGGTCTGAATGGTCTAGAATAGTCTTGACTGGGACACCTTCGCTGTCCTGCATGTCATATATACCTCCAGAAGACTAGTCTGAGTGTTTTCTTATGATGGTGGCAGAATCCAAAAAGAAGGAGGAAAAATGTGGGGTTTTTTTTCAAGCTTCAGTTTGTACCAAGTTTGTTACTCTCTCATTCTCACTTACATATAACCCCTCTCCAGAGGTGAGTCCTTACTTCCCCCTCAGTCCAGCCCAGGCATTAGAATAGCACTTAATTTTCATTTAGAAAATGAGAATGAGCAAAAAGGAAGGACTCATGAACATGGACAACAGTGTGGTGATTGTGAGGGGGAGGGAGGACAAGGAGATTAAATGGTAATGAAAAAAATACAATTAAAAAAATAAAACAATAGGAGACTCAGAGTTCTAACCAAAATGGAGGGGTAAGTAGAAACCCTTCACTTCCTTGCACAACCAAAAGGAGGATAACAGCCGATCTAAAATCAATAAACAACCAGAAGCACCAGAAAATCAAACTCTGACAACCAAGGAATTACAGAAAAAATCAACCAGAACAACCAGACTAGTAAGAACCTACAGTGATGCCATGTTGGTGGGACCAGCTCAGAAAAACCGAGGCAAGGCAAAGCAAGGCAAGACAGTGGCCCACACGGGCAGGGCTGACTGAAGGCGAAATTGAGACTCAAATTTGACTATGGACTATGGTGGGGGTTGCTGTGGTGGGAGAAACCACCAGTCTCACACAAGAGTCTATTGGGAAGTGGGCTAGAGACAAGCAGGGGAGCTGCATTGTTCCCTCTCTGGCCCCTCCCTCACAGGCAGCGCAGCAACACAGCAAAGAGGATTGCCCTGCCTGAGTGAATACCTAAGGCCCTGACCCTTACAACTTAACAGGTGTGCCAAACAAAGAAATATGGCCCAAAATGAGCAAAACTTCAGAAAGAGAGCTAAGCGATGAGGAGATAGCCAACCTACCTGATGGAGAATTTAAACCCCCGGTAATCAAAATGCTCACAGAACTGATTGAGCTTGGTCGAAAAATGAAAAAAACAAATGAAAAATACCCAAAACGAAATAAAGCAAAATATTCAAGAAACCAACAGTGACAGGAAGGAAACCAGGATTCAAACCAAAGGTTTGGAACAAAAGGGAAATGTGGGAGGACGCTCTGCATGGTGTGGGCCCAGCTCCTACTGGGAGATAGATGCACTGCACCCATGCCCATAGATAGGTTCTCCCATAGGGAATCAAGCCCACAATGTACTTAGGCCACTATGAGTCCTGCTTTTTGTTAAAACTCCCTCACCGTGAATTGAGGACATTTACTGCAAAGCAACTTCTTAAAATCCATGCTAAACCTTCCAAGGATGAGTGTAACCGGTCCAACCACTTTTGCCTTTTCATTTGCAAATACCCCTCTTCTGTGATGTAATTAGCAGCATTGGCTCCTTTGTTTTCTGTAAAAGGTAACCACCTAAAGTGAGACTGTGCATAGATAATGAGGACCTTCTTTATTCTTGTAAGGACCTCCAATAAGACAATAAAAGCTCACTGTAGCAAGGCTGAAGGCTTTTGCTCCCCTTAAGAGAAAAGCCATGCCATCCCTTTTCCTCCACTGGATTCAGTAATCCATGTGAATATCTCATTTCATCCATAATGACTCAGACCCTATGAGCCAGGGTCTGCATCAGAAAAAAATAAACATCCAACCAGAACAGAATAAAGCAACAAGAATTCAAAAGCATGAAGAAAGACTTATAAACCTCTGGGCCAACCTGAAACATTCCAATATCGAATTATAGGGGTGCCAGAAGGAGAAAAACAACAGGAAGAAATTGAAAACTTATTTGAACGAATAATGAAGGAAAACTTCTCCAATCTAGCAAAGAAAATAGAATTCCAGGAAGTCCAGGAAGCCCAGAAAGTCCCAAAGAAGATGGACCCAAAGAGGAGCACACCAAGGCACATCATCATTAAGCTACCCAAGATTAAAGATAAGGAGAGAGTATTAAAAACAGCAAGAGAAAAGGAGACAGTTATCTACAAAGAAGTTCCCATAAGACTATCAGGTGATTTCTCAAAAAGAAACCTTGCAGGCAAGAAGGGGCTGGAAAGAAGTATTTGAAGTCATGAAAGGCACGGACCTACATCCAAGATGACTCTATCCAGCAAAGCTTTCATTTAGAATGGAAAGGCAGATAAAGTGCTTGCCAGATAAGGTCAAGTTAAAGGTGTTCATCATCACCAAGTCATTATTATATGAAATGTTAAAGGGACTTATCTAAGAAACAGAAGATAAAAAATATGAATAAAATGACACAAACTCATAACTATCAACAAGTGAACCTAAAAGAAAAGACAATGAAAGCAAAAACTAAACAAACAAGTAGAACAGGAACAGAATCAGAGAAATGCACATTACATGGAAGGATTTCGGTGGGGAGATGGAAGGGAGGAATACTGGGGAAAGGTACAGGGAAAAAGCAGCATAATTAGTAGGCATAAAACAGATGGGGAGAGATAAAAATGGCATAGGAAACAGAGAACTCAAAGAATTTATATGTACAACCCATGGACATGAACTAAGAGGGGGAGCGGAACACTGGAGTATTGGTGGGCAGAGTGGAGGAGGTATAAAGGGGGAGAAAATGGGATAAATAAATAAATAAATAAATAAATAGAAAATGAGAATGAGAATTAACATAATTTTCATAACATTATCATTTATCAATTTTTGATAAATTTATTTGCAATTATAAAATATTACTCTATAGCAGGGGCTAAATCCTGCCTGTTGAGTGTTTTTGTATAGCCTGTGAGGTAAGAGTGCCTTTTACATTTTTAAGTGTTTGAGAAAAAATTAAAAGAAGAATATATATTTCATGACACAAGAAAATTATATGAAATATCAACTCTAGGGTCCATAGCTAAAGTTTTATTGAAATGTACTCACATTCATTTATGTATCAAGATCTAAGTTATAAATGCTAAATATGGAGATTGTGCTCAACCTTTAATATTATAGATAACAGCTTTTAAAAAGAGATATTGTGTGCATTTTTTAATTATTCCCTAGATCAATTCTTAGAAATGGGATTGTTGAGACAAACAATAAGCAAAATTTTAAGGCTTGATACATATTGCCAACTTGCCGTGCCTTTAAGGTAGATAAAATATCATTTCAAACATAATATTATGCCCAGTTTTTGTTTTTTTTATTACATGTAAATGTGAACCTTGCCCAAAGAACATTTTGATCTCTAGTTGAGATAATCATTTTCCTTTCCCTTAATAATATTATCAATTCCGTGAGTGTCCCTTGCTTATACTGGTGGTCCAGGGATAATTGCCAGCTTCTTAGAAGAAATTGAAGAAGCATATCAGATCCCACTGTATCCCTTAATGTATATATACAAAATTATAGGGCATTCTCACTTTTAAGTATAATTTTCTTAAGAACTATTTACATATCCCTGACTTAACCCCACCTATAATAAACTTTTTCTTGACATTATAGGACTATCCACCTAAGTGATTGCTTGCTGACAGCAAGTAATTTCTCCTCCTTTTACCCAAGTTCCAAGTGCTTTATTTTATTTGTCTGTTACACCCCATTCAACCTATTATCCCTTTACTGTTTCCATTCCAAGACCACTTTTTAAACAATATCCTGAAGGATATCTACAAGTATCCTCTAAAAATTATAGTAGGAAACAATTACATCTCTCTCAAAATGTTGAAATCAAGAACAAACTAGATGCTGTGAATAGTATAAAATATTAATGTAAATGGTACAGATAAAGATATATGGAACTTTCTACCCAGCTGAGAAATTACATCCCTGGAAAACACATATAAAACATTGATAGAAATGCATCTTCCCGTAGGCCTCAAAGAAAAATCTCATTACTCTCCAAACAGCTAAAATCATGGAGACTATATTCTC
The DNA here is from genome assembly GCA_004024845.1 of Tonatia bakeri. NCBI lineage: Eukaryota > Metazoa > Chordata > Mammalia > Chiroptera > Phyllostomidae > Tonatia > Tonatia bakeri. The sequence continues at coordinate 27,677 of PVIA01008860.1, read as the reverse complement.
TGTAAACAGTATAATAAAACTAAAAATAAAAGATAAGCCAAAAAATTAAAACTATACACTAGAAAATTCTAAAGCACCAATTCATCCATAAAGAGATTAGAACACAAAGTGCAAATACTTAAATCATTGAGTACAATCTTAAAACATTGAGAACACAAGTATCAAAACCTATAAATACTGAATATTAAAATTTTAAGATAAGAACAAAACGATGCACCCTGGCTGGTATAGCTCAGTGGATTGAGCATGAGCCTGTGAAGCAAAGGGTCACTGGTTCAATTCCCAGTCAGGACATATGCCTGGGTTGCAGGCCAGGTCCCCAGTGGGGGTCACATGAGAGGCAACCACACACTGATGTTTCTCTTCCCCTATTTCTCCCTCCCTTTCCTTCTCTCTAAAAATAAATAAATAAAATCTTTTTAAAAAGAACAAAGTGATGCTAAAAAAGTATATAAATGCATAAGTTAGAAAAAAGAAAGCCTGAAAACAAAAGAACTAACCATGAGGTTCAAAACGCTAAAGAATGAACAATGAAAAAAACTTGTAAGAGAGAAAAAGTGAAATGAGAAACAGAAGTTAACAGTATAGAAAACAAAAGATGTAGGCACCATCAATTAAATTTGGAAAGTACTAAAAATGTAAACAAACCTCTGCCAGCCTGAACAATAAAATAAAACTGTCAAATACACATTAGAAACAAGGAAGACCAAATTAGAAAAAAAGAGACTTACTTTCATTGTAAAAGATTAATAAGTAAAATTTATAACAAACAAGGTTTTACACAAAATAGGTGATTTCTTCTGAAATGTAAACAATCTTTGAAAAACATTGAAATGATAAAGATTTACTTCTTTAAAATCACAGAGTTCAGAGGTTTTTAAGGGCAAGTTTTAACAAACTTTCAAAGATCTAAAATTCCAAATGTCACTAAGCTCTTTCAGAACATATAGGGAAGAAAAAACACTTTTTGACTCGCTCAGTGAGAGAACACATTGACCTAGACCGACCACTGAAACAAAACCAGACGAAGAGAGCAGAGATGGAGGTGGAGAAGAACATCACAAGATGAAAAGAGGAAAAATCCTAAATAAAATTTTATCAAATGGAATCTATGATTATATTTTAAAAGCATATCTCAAAAATGCAAGTATAATACCATATTAAGAAAACTCTTAATGTAGTGAATTATATTAAAGGAGAAATAAACTATAATGATTACTAGAATTTTTTATCAATTCAATGCATATTCTTAAGACAAAAAACGTTAGTAGACTAGGTAAAAAAGAAAACTTAGCTAAGTGAATATGCCATAAACCTATAGTGAACAAAATTTATGGAGAAATATTATAAATATTCCCATGAAACAGAGGAATAAGATAAAGGTGCTAGGTAATACCATTATTGAATACTATAATGCAGGTGCCAGAAAAAAAAGAAATTATATAGATTAATAAACAGAGAGATATGAGATCATATTTGTTAGATGCAGATATGGATATAGACAAAAAATTTAAAAAACAAATCTGGCTTTATTTGCATATACTATGTTTATCCCCATAGAAACCACCAGCAATTCAATGGATAATTTGTTAAATCTAATGAGGAAGATCAACTAATAAATATTAATTAAATACATAACTATTAATAGTCTTCCTTTATATTGGTGATAAAATATGTGATAGAAAATAAAAATAAATTACTTAAAAATAAAACTATTGTGATTAAATATGTTGAAAAATTATTTAATTTTAATCAACACTTACATGCTTGTAGGAAATATTATCAGCTCATAGATTAATTGGTATAGAGGTTAGGTACAATGCAAATATATAAAAGCCAGTAGTTTCCCCTACACTAGTAATATTAAATTAGAAATGGGAACAGATATGTTAGATGTTTATATACCATTAACTACAGCAGGAAAAATTATAAAACATATAGTAATAAATTTTCAAGAAAAGCAGAGAATTTATAAAAACACAAAATACAATCTAAGTAAAGTCATCAAACTGAAAATAAATCAGTAAAATAAAAAAGGTAAACTTCCCCAAAGTAATACATAAATATAATGAGATTTTAATCAAAATCTCAAAATCCTACTGTATTTTGTTTGTTTTGGTTTGGGCAAAATTGATTTCTAATAGCATGTAAAATTTTTCCCACTTTCTTTGTAAAGGAAAACAATTGTGTGTACATGCAAGTGTTGGGGGTACGCATTTATATGATTAGAAAGTATACAAGAGTACACATTGCTCTGTAATATTGGTTACCTGAGAAAAGTAGATTTTGGAGAAAAGAATAGGGAAGGTATTATTACATGTTTTCTCTTTACATAGAACATCATTGTCTTGTAGCATATACAAATTTCTTTTTTTTTTCAGGTTAAAGTTCAAGAAAACTTAAAAGGAAAACCAAACTATAACAAGTATAAAATTTCAATTATAATAGAAAAAGTAAATTCATTTTTTAAATTTCCAAGTTCATTTAAATTTACCCAGAAGAGTAAACAGGTGCAACAGACAATAAAATGCTTTCTATTCACAAAGCAAGATTTTTAACTTGACCTTATAATTTTATTAACTAAAGCAAAATAGTGCTGATTTCAAGAGACAAATGAACTAGCTCATAAAATGTGTATTAGACCCAGTTGCCCCTAGGCATTTTTTGATGTGCTAAGTATATAATTTTTAATTAGTGAGGAAGACTTAAGAAATATAATTATTAGATATATGCTCAAAATATATAGGCAGAAATAATGACTATAGTATTCTTTACCTGAAGGTTCAATAAAAGGAAATACTTAGAAAAATCATGATCTATTCTTAACCTAGAATACCACTCAGCATTAAAACTACGTGGTAGGATATTTAAGAAAGCTTCTACAACAAATTATTATGTAATTTTTACAAAGAAGATACAACAGTTTTGTTGTTATAATTTTATAAATACAGAGCAATGTAGGGAGTAGGTGATGAATTTTTAAAAGACTGGAAGAATGTAAAACAGAAAAATAACAATATTATTTCAAGAGAATGCAGTTACAAGTAATTTTGTATTTTCTGTAATTTCTGGATATCACATCTGTAATTAGAAAGCAAATTTTAGGTTGAATATTTTGTCTAAAATGATCATTGTTTTCTGAATAAGAGAAAAAAATAACATTTGTATCTCATAAAAGAATATGAAGATCACATCATCCTTCATTGAAAACTTTTCTCATAAACTAATCTGACCAGAGTCTTCAGCAAAGTTTCATATACAAGAGAACTTTATGTCCCGGGACCCTGTGCTGGCACATACTTGGTTGCTGTAGATTACATTAGAAATTTGTTAATAAGATGTCTTGTTGGAGTTAACAAACTGTAATACTTGTGAAAACATAATTAGCTTCACAAAAGAAAACATAAAAGAAATGACAGGCCTTGATTCTTGGTACAAAAGTAAAGGTACTATTGTTTTTCCTGGAAAATCTGTTTAAAGGCTATTTGTGTCTGCAAGGCTACTGTGTCTCAGCATGTTCAGATACAACTGAGCTGACAATGAGATACAGGATGTCATTCCGGGAGTCAGTTGACTTCTCTGTAGAAAGACTGCTGAGCTGATGGACAGAGGCTGCACTGGCACCAGAAAGCTGGCAATCGAAAACCATATATGTTATAACTCAAGGCAGGAAGTAGTTATACCATGAATTCTTCTAAATTCCAAATTTTCTTTTTTCTTCTTTTTTTATTGTTGTTCAAGTACAGTTTTCTGTCTCACCCTCCACTCCTCCCTACCACCCTAGCCCAGTAAATTTCAAGTTTTCTTTAACTTCTAGTTTATTACTACTTAAGAAAAACCATAGGGAGTATGAACAGAAATAGCTCTGGGTAAAATCAAAACCTAGTGTATCAGCTGAATTATATTTCTAGTAATTCATATGTTGAAGTAGGTCCTAACCCCAAGTACCTCAGAATGGGACTGTACTTAGAAATTGGGACTTTAAAGAGGTCATTAAGATAAAATGAAGTCATATGGATGGTCCTCTAATTCAGTGTGACTGGTATCCTTAAAAGAAGAGGAGATTAGAGCACAAATAACACATAGACCAAAAGGAGAACAAGTGAGGACACAGTGAGTAGGTGGCAATCTGCAAGCCAAGGAGAAAGGCCTCAGAAGAAACCAAACTGTTGACACCTTGATCTTGGACTTCTAGACTCCAAAACTGTGAGAAAATAAATTTCCATTGTTTAATCCATTGTCTATGGTATTTTGTTGGGGCACACCTACCAAACTAATACAAATAGGAACATTTGAGTTTCAAAATGCTCCTATAGTCATTTTTCAAAGAAAAAAAATTTAATCAATGTATTAAAAACAAAAGGATCTTAATTTATCCATTCTAATTATTATAGGAAGGCACCTTGTTTTCTTGAAAATAACATAGCAAAAAATAAATTAAAATAAATTATACACACAGACATATACATATCTGAAGGACATATTATACTTATTAAAAAGTGATTTGCACTCCATTTCTCATAATAGATAAAATGTTGTGTCCTTGTTGAATGCAAACCCTTGACTCCACAGCCATCTGTCAGACTTTGGGCCCTAGAAACCCCCCAGGCAAGCTGTGCAATGATGGTTGAAGATTTTCTCAGAAGAGACCCAAGAGGCCACATCATCCAACATCCTAGCAGGGAGGGAATATTTTTCTAGAGTGTCTCTGAGAGAATGATCTCTGAGAGTACACAGACTCCCAAAACACAAGGGACAGCCTCATGCATTGCTAGAATTCCAGCTGTTGGAAAGTTTCTCATAAAATAAATAATTCCTATTAGAGTTATAGCAGTCCCAAGAGGACTGGTTTTATTTACAGCAGAATTTGGAAACAGTTAAGAGTAAAGTTTCCCTCTAAACAAGTGCAGGTTCTAGTGAAAGGCAATTATAGGAGATTCAAGATGAAGGCCAAACTGTGAGAGGATTCTTACTAGATCAAAACAAATACCAAATAGAGACCTCAAAAACTTTTTCCTTTAAAGTAGCCAGAATTAGACTGGACCAGTTTATAGAGCAATGTATGCCCTTGAGACATTGTTAAAAAACAACTGAGCAATTGGAATAAAATTAGTGGAGTTAAACAGCTGAATGCAGTTACAGAAAGAGGAAAAGAGAGCATTTCCAATACCACTTTCATTCCAGGCTGAGTATAAGCATACAAAGAGTTGCCTCCCTGAGGAACAACATCAGAACTTTCATGGTGCAGGTGCAGGGAAAGAATAGCCTTGCCTTAGTGAATTTGGGCTGCTACAACAAAATACTATAAACTAGATGACTGACCAACAAGAGAAATTTATTTTTTTTTAAGTTCTCGAGGCTAAAAATCTGAATCATGGTACCAGCACAGTTGGGTTCTGGTGAGAGCCCTCTTCTCATTGCAGACTGCTAACTTGCTGTATTCTCACATGTTTCAAGAGAACTAGATAGTTTTCTAGCATTTTCTAATAAGGGCACTAATCTCATTCATGAGGGTTCCACCTTCATGACCTAATTATTTCCAAAGGACCCACCTCCAAATACAATGTGATGGTTTCAACATATGAATATTAGGGAACACACAAACATTCAGTCTATTGCAAGACCTCAATAAAATAACCCAGTGAGTCACTGAGAACTGAACAAAACAATAACAGTAACAACCCCTGAGGATGGGAAGTAGTAGAGGGGCACAGGGTAAGGGAAGTACCAAGAATTACTCAAATATATTATCTAACATGTCCAATTTTCAACAAAAATGTTATGAGGCATGGGAAGAAACATAAGAGTACAACACATATACCAGAAAAGAAGCAGGTACCACAAGCTTCATGTGAGAATGACCAGATGTTGGATATGACAGAAATAGACTTCAAAATACCCATTATACATATGTTCACAAAACTAAGAGGAGCATGATTAAAGAAGTAACAGAAGGTTTTATTGCAATGTTACAACAGTTAGATAATACCAGTAAACTTCAGATAAAATTTATAAAGAAGAACCAGCACTGAAAATCCCAGCACTGAAAAGCAGAATAATTTAAATTTTTTAAATATCATAAAAGGGGCTCAAAAGTCTACTTGAATATGCAGAAAAAGAATTAGCAAACTTTAAGGTAGATTTATAGAGATTATGCAAACCAAAGAACAGAGATCTAAATAGAATATGAAAAATGAGCAGAACTGCAGAGAAATGTAGGGCACTATCAAGCACACAAACATAGGCACAATGGGACTACCAGAAGGATAGGAGAAAGGGGAAAAATATTTTCAAGAAATAAGGGCAGAAAACATCCCAGATTTTACCAATCTACACATCAGAGAGGTAAAAAAAAAAATAAAACCTTATGGAAAATAAACACAAGAGATTCATAGACATATCGTAATAAGAACAACTGACAGTCAAAAATAAGAACATTTTGAAAGCAGCAAGAGAAAGAATTTATCACTTACAAGGGAACCCCAATAAGATTAACACTCAACTCCTCATTAGAACCAATAGAGGCCAGAATGGAGTGGATAACACACTGAAAGGTTCAAATTTTTTTTTAAAAGCATCATAACTTCCAGTCAAGATGGAGATGTAAGCAGACATTCTTCAATGACTCGTGCAACCACAGAAAAGATTATAGCTAGACCTCAAACCAAATAACACCCAGAACCATCAGAAAAATTAGCTATATGGAAATCAAACCAAGAATTTAAAGAAGCCACATTCATCCAGATGAGTAGGAGAGGCAGAGACATAATATGGCACAGAGAGGTGGAGGCAGTGGCAGTGACAGAATGGGCAGTCCCACATTCATTTGTGGTGGATAAAAAATGGGAGGGAAACCTTGGAAGCAAGAGATTCCAGCCCCAGGCCAGACTGCACAGTCCAGGTTTCCAGCACTAGGAAGATAAATCTCCATAACTCCATAACTGTAAAAACCAGTGGTGGTTGGGGTAGTGGAAGAAACAGCCAGATTTTCAGAAGACTCTGCTTAAAGAGCCTGCATGGACTTAGAAAGTACGTGAACCCACTCACTCTGGAATTCACCATAAGGAAAACAGCTGGAAGGGTGGCAGCCACATATGGGGAATGGGTGAAATGACTAGAAATGGGGTGAGTGCCAGGTAAACCTCCAGAAGCCAGGCAGTAGCATCGTTCCCTCTCTGAGCCCTCCACCCACACAGAGCCACAAAGTGGTGAAGTGGGTTGTCCCACACTGGGGATTACCTAAGACTCTGTCCCACACAATATACAGGTGCCTTTTCTACAATAGGCCATGCTACTAAGACAGGGAGTCAAAGCAGGTCTACCTAAAACACAAAAACAAACACAGGAAGACTGCCAAATTGAGGAGACAAAGAAATATGACCCAAATGAAAGAACAGAACAAAAACTGAACTAAAAAGTTCTGAAGAAAAAGAACTAAACTGAACTGAGATAACCAACCTATCAGGTGCAAAATTCAAAACACTAGTGATCAGGCTGATCAAAGAACTCATTGAGTATGGCAACAACATAAAGGAAAAAAATGAAGGTTATGCTAAGTGAAATAAAGGAAAAAAATCAGCAATGGAAGGGAGAAACCCGGGATTCAAATCAATATTTTGAAACATAAGGAAGAAATAAGCACTTAACCAGAACAGCAAGAAGAAACGAGAATTCAAACAAATGAGGAGAGAATAAGAAGACTATGGGACATCTGCAAAAGTGCTAACATCCAAATTATAGGGATGCAAGAAAAAGAAAAGGAAGAGCAAGAAATTGAAAACTTATTTGAAAAACTGATGAAAGAAAACTTCCCTAATTAGATGAAGGAAATAGACATACAAGTCCAAGAAGTACAGAGAATCTCAAACAAGTAGGACACAAAAAGGACCATACCAAGGCACATCATAATTAAAATGCCAAAAGTTAAAGGTAAAAAAAAATCTTAAAAGCAGCAAGAGAAAAGCAGAGAGTGACCTACAAAGGAGTTCCTATAAGACTGTCAGCTGATTTCTCAGAAGAAACTTTGTTGGCAAGAAGAAACTGTAAAGAAATATTCGGTGAAGAGCAAGGACCTAAAACCTAGATTACTCTCTCCATCAAAGCTATCATTTCTAATGGAAAGGCAGATAAAGTGCTTCCTAAACAAGATAAAACTAAAGAAATTCATCATCACCAAGTCATTATTACATGAAATGTTGAAGGGACTTATTTAAGAAAAAGAAGATCAAAACAATGAACATTAAAATATCAACAATTTCACAACTATCAAAAACTAAATCTAAAAAAACAAGCTAAACAAACAAGCAGAACAGGAACAGAATCATAGATATGATGATCGTTTGGAGGTTTATCAGCTGGGAGGGGGAAAGGGGAGAATGGGGGAAAGGTGCAGGGATTAAGAAGTATAATTGATAGGTACAAAATAGACAGCAGAAGGTTAAGAATAGTGTAGGAAATGAGAAGCCAAAGAAGTTATATGCATGACCCAAGGACATTGAACTAAGAGGGGTGGGGAAATTGCTGTAGGGAAGGCCAATACCAGGTAGATGGGAGCAAAGGGGGAAATATTAGGACAATGTAATAGCATAATCAATGAAATAATTTTTTAAAAAATTATCAACCAAGAATCCTTTGTTCAACATACCTATCTTTCAAAAATGAAGGTGAAATACATTTTCTCAGATAAATAAAAAATGAGAGAATTTGTTGCTTGCAGACCTGCCCCACAAGAGATACTAAAGGTCTCAAGGCCAAAAGGAATTGACCCCAAATAGTCTGAATTCAAATTATAAAACAAGCACCAGTAAAATAAATATGTAATTATAAAATAATATAAATGCATATTTTTCTCCATAAGCTAATTTAAAAGCAGCTGTATAATATGTATATATGTATATAACATAATATAATAATTATAATATATAGAAACACAATATATGTATATACTTGCCAACAATACCAATAAAGGATACATAGGAGCAAAGCTATTCTCAGCTAAATAACTTATTAGAGATGACAAAGTAAATGTTATAACAATATATTGTTAAGTTTATAACATTAACAGATATTAAAATGCCAAGACAAAGGGGTAAATAGAAATAGAACTACAGAGGAGTAACTTTTGTACATTTCACTGGAAATAAGCTAGTAACAAATAAAAAGTGCTCTTTATAAGTTAATATATATGGGTAAACCCTAAAGCACCCACCAAATATAATGATCACTCTTTCTATATATTTATACATATATATGTGTATATATATGTGTGTGTGTATAGAGAAATAGCTATAGATTCATAGTGAAAATAATTAAATTAAGTAAAATCATACATTATGAAATAGTCACTTAAAACAAAATAAAACAGTAAAGGAGAAATAGAAAAACAAAAAATTATATAATACATACAGAAAATTAAAAGTAAAATGACAGATGTAAACCCAACTATATAAATAACAACATTAAATGTAAATAGGCAGTCTGATCAAAACACAGAATCATCAGACATGTTTTCAAAATGATCTACACCTATGCTGTCTACAGGAGAGACACATTAGATTAAACAATACAAATAAACTAAGAATAAAAAGAATGGAAAATAATTCCATTAAAATACCAATGACAAGAAAATTGACTTTAAAACAAAAATACGTTACTAGAGATAAACAGGAAATTTTATAATAATAAAAGAGTAGGTCCCTCAGGAAAGATATGCCAATTATAAATATATATGCACCTAATAACAGAGTACCAAAATAGGGAAGTAAAAACTGACCAAAATAAAGGAAGAAATAGAAAGTTTAACAATAATATTTGAAGACTTCAATGCCCCACTTTCAATAATACATATAATTAGACAAAAAATCAACAAGAAAATAGAAGACTTAATACTATAAAGCAGCTAAACCTAACAGACATCTATATACCTATCTGCCTGAAAAACGACAAACTGAACATTTTTCTCATGTGCATGTGGAACATTCTCCATGACAGACCATATGCTAGGCTATAAAACAAACTTAGTAAATTTAAAAGTTAGCAATAATACAAAGTTATCTATCCACAATGGAATAAAATTTAAAAACAATAGAAAGAAGAAGGTTGAAAACTCACAAATATTACACAACAGAATCCTAAACAACATGTGGGTAAAAAACACCAAATGTATGAAAATGAAGACAGAGCATACCAAACTTATAGGATGCTGCAAAGTAATTCTTAAAAGGATTTTATTTACAGCTATGTAGCACTAGAGTTAACAGGCACACAACCTTCCTGGGCTTCTGTTTCTTCAACTGTGCATTTGGCACTCTTGCCCTTGCTCCAAGTTTTCCAGTTTGTCGTGAGGAAAAGATGAAGCATTATAAAAAGAGGAGATTATTTCTTAGCACCGCTCTCAAAAAGGTTTTAGCAACTGGCTCCCTAAGGAGAGCAGATTAAGTAAAAACAAAACTCCAGCTGGTGTTTCATTCAAATTCAGAAGGTGTTTTACATTAAGTAAGCTTTGAAGTTCATAAACTAGTACCCAATTTGACTAATTCCATCACTCCTACAAAGTGGTAAATCAAGTCACAGCCTGTCAGAAGGCTGAATATTTTCCAAATGATTTCTCATGGATACAGGACAGGAAAATAGTGAAAAATATCATCCTCTTTATTTTTAATATGCTAATACTAAAAAAAGCTTTTAAAATAAAATAATAATGTTGATCACACTTTGAGCATACTTCACATTCTTTGGAAAGGTTTCTCTGTTGGCAGTGGATTTTAGGCTACAATGCCTTAACTGAGAGAGCAAATCATAAAAGAAAAGAAGAAAACAAGCAGGATGTAGTCAGCTGTAATTCCTTTATGAAAGGAATCATACAGGAAGGCTGGCAAGCTCACTTTCAGAGTCCATCCCTTGCAGGACCTGACCATTTATGCTGCTACCCATATTCACAACACGAGAGAGATCCAAGGTCCCCAATTATAATTTTCAGTATTTAAAACAAATATTTCAATTTTTCAAGCCATTTCACATATATTATCCTTTTTGATTATCACAACACGAGGTAAGGAACATTTTTCTCATTCATAAATGGTAGAAAATGTAGTGCCCAGCATTCCCCAAGTCTTCACCCCTCTATACTGCCCAGTGCCCTGTACAGAGGCCGAGGGCTCCTAACACACTGACAGACACAATAGAACTCTCTCCACGTAATGACTCTGGTGACTCCATCCAAACCCTGCACTCAGAAGCTTGACCAATCTTAGTATGGATTCCTCCAGCCTAAGGCCACATCACTGGAATGACTGAGACCCCCTTTATGTTCCTGTCTGAAAAATCTCAACACTGTTAAAACAATTTACATTTTGTTCTAGTCAATACCTGACAATAGGCCCCTCATCTCCCCTTTCTTAGGCCATTAAAAAAAAACACCCTTATAATTATAAATCCTTCCTCTAGCCCTTTCAGATATATATACATGTATCTCCTACAACCCAGGAGTGTCTCCTCCAAGGACTTGCAAAGCATTCCTTTGAAATGTAATCTCACCAGGAAGGACAGGGCCTCTGTCTCCCAGTCTCTAAGGGAGGGTAGAATCCTTAGATCACTGCCCGCTGGGAGCACAGCTAGTCTAATTGCACGTATACTGACCAACTCTCTACTCCATTTTTTGTAACTGTTCACTTCCTGGCTCTACTTGATCCCTGCTCACTCCCCCTCCCTACACCCTCATTCTCTCTTTAAAATACCTAGTCCCCTCTACTCAAATCACAATGGAACTGAGCTCTTTCCCTACTATCAGAAGTTATTGAACAAAACCACTTTCACCACCTTAATTAGTGTCTGGCTTTGTTTATCTTTGACAACACACAGACTCAGGCAAATGTGGTCAAATCCTGTCAGGTCTCCTCTTCATTATGTCTTATACATAACCCAAGTCCCCACCCCTGCCCTCCCTACTCTTGCCCCATCAGTTTTCAAGGCTTCACCCCTATACTAATGTAAAGGAGGAATTACCTCCTTTACATCCCTCTGCCTCAAATCTCCCAAGCAATCCACTGTGTATCTCTCTCCCAAAGTATACATTGCATCATATCTTCCTCTCTTCCAAAATACTTGCAGTGTTGACAAGTTGATTGGCTTTCAGTACTGAATTCTGCATTGGCTGGTCTAAGCCACAATTTCATTTATATCTCTGAGCTAACACGCCGAGAAAATGCAGGGGCAGAAAGAAGCAAGTCTGCCTGCCACACATTGCTCCTCACCGCCACTGATGAAGATAGCCTCATAGAATGACAGCATGGAAGACTCATGAAAATCATATGGTCAGCCATTCACAGACAGCATCCGCCCTAACCCTGCTACTTATTACCTGAAAATGTTCCATAACAAAAGAGCTATTCTCCTGGAACAACCTAGAATCTCATATAGGTGAAATTTTGTCATTCCTCATTCTCACTTTCTTTTTAGGGCTTGTACAATACAGGATAGAAATAAAAATTAATGATACTGACAACTAGCACCTACCAAGTGTCTTCTCTGCCCCAAGCATCTTAGTGAATGCTTACCTGCATTGTCTTTATCATTTAACCTTCATAATACCATCACTATGAAGTGTGTACTGTTCTTATTCCTATTTAACTGATGAAGAAATTGAGGTTTAACATAAATCTGCATCTTTCCCTAAAGCACATGTCCCATAAATGGCAAAACAGATACACAAATCCAGGTCTCTGTGTCCTCAGAGCTTGATCTCTTGACTACTTACTACACAACATGTTGATAAGTATCCAAACATTTTTATTTTCCAAGTATATTTTATTGATTATGCTATTAGAGTTGTCCCATTTTTTTCTCCCTTGTCCCTTTCCACCTTGCATCCCTCTAATCTCCAGTATTCCCCCTTAGTTCATGTCCATGGGTCACACATATAAGTTCTTTGGCTTCTCCATTTCCTATACTATACTTAACCTTCCCTTGTCTATTTTGTACCTACCATTTACACTTCTTGTGCGATGTAACTTTTCACTCATTCTCCCCCGCACTGCCTCCCCACTGATAACTCTCCATGTGATCTCCATTTCTGTGATTCTGTTTCTGTTCTAGTTGTTTGCTTAGGTTGTCTTTTTTTTTTTAGGTTCAGTTGTTGATAGTTGTAAGTTTGTTGTCATTTTAGTGTTCATAGTTTTGACTTTCTTTTTCTTAGATAAATCCCTTTAACATTTCATGTAATAGGGGTTTCGTGGTGATGAACTCCTTTTAATTTGACCTTGTCTGGGAAGCCTTTATTTGCCCTTCCATTCCAAATGAAAGCTTTGCTGGATAGAGTAATCTTGGATGTAAGTCCTTGCCTTTCATGATTTGGAATACTTCTTTCCAGCCCCTTCTTGACTGCAAGGTTTCTTTTGAGAAATCAGTTGATAGTCTATTGGTAACTCTTTTGTCAGTAACTGTCTCCTTTTCTCTTGCTGCTTTTAAGATTCTTTCCTTATCTTTAATCTTGAGTAACTTAATTGTAACGTGTCTTGGTGTGTTTCTTGTTGAGTCCAACTTCTTTGAGACTCTCTGGGCTTCCTGGACTTGCATGTCTAGTTCTGTCACCAAATTGGGGTAGTTCTCCTTCATTGTTTTTTCAATTAAGTTTTCAATCTCTTGCTTTTTCTCTTCTCCTTCTAGCAACCTTATGATTTGGATGTTGGAACATTTGAATTTCTCCCACAGGTTACTAAGCCTCTCCTCATTTTTTTAAATTCTTGTTTCTTCATTCTGTGGTGGTTGAATGTTTATTTCTTCCTCCTGTTCCAAATCATTTGATTTGAGTCCTGGTTTCCTTCCCTTCACTGTTGGTTCCCTGTATATTTTTCTTTATTTCACTTTATATAGCCTTCACTTCTTCCTTTATTTTGTGGCCATATTGAATCATTTCTCCAAGCATACTGACTACCAGTGTTTTAAACTGTGGATCTAATATGTTGGCAATCTCCTCGTTGTTAGATTTTTCTAGAAATTTGACCTATTATTTCATTTGGGCCATATTTTTTTGTCTCACCTGGTGTATCTGTTTTGTAGTAAGGGGTGGAGCCTCAGGTATTTGCCAAGGTGGGGCAATCCACTTCACTGTGTTGAGGGGCTGTATGTGGGGGAGGAGTCAAAGAGGGAAAAGTTCTATCTCAGAAGACACAAGAAATGTAAATAATAACAAGTCACCAATTTTCACCTTATAATTAGCAAAAGATCAAAAAAGATGTTCAATGATTCAGAGGATGTGGCAAAAAAGAAATCTACTCATACTTTTCTTAAAGCAATATAAATTGATAGAGACTTCTGGAGAAAAATTTAGCCATAAATTTTATAGCTTTTTTTTAAGTCTTAAAGGTAGACCAATAATCTCATTTATATAATAATGCAAAATACAAAAAAAGCTAAAAGGGTAAGATAGTTACACTTGCTTAAATGGGAAAGATCCGAAGATTATAATAATAGAAGCATGTCTACATGATTTGTGCTATGTATGTTACATCGACTTCATAAATTACTATTTTATAACATGAGATACTGCATGTATACTTTGTAACAACATTAAAATATGTATACTATATTGTTAAAAAACAAGGTTTTATAAATACATTCTGTATATTCACTTGTATCACTATGAACAAACATTAATCTAAAAAATAGAAGGGCTAGAGAGACATGATAAAAATTGCTGAGTCAACCTTTGGGCTTCCTCTTATTTTCCAACATATATGCACATACACATACATGAACAATTTTATAACATTTATCAGTATTTATCTCAAATTTTGGTATGTATGTGCATGTTTATTTTATTTAAAAAACATTTTCATATTAATATTGTTTGTAAACAAACTTAGAAAAACTAAACACAGAAGAAATAAATACCTTGAAATCTTATACTTAGTTAATTCTAACTATTGTCATGAATTCCTCACAAAAAACTTATGAAGTTAATTCTATCATGATCCACATCTTACAGATAAGAAAAGTAATAGCTAGATACTTAGTGGAGTTAAGATTCTAATGTATACCATTTCCAATATTTTTAATGAGATCATTGTAAATATAATTCTGTACTTTTTAAAAAATTTAACAATATATTTTGAACACTTTCAGGTCATTATTTATTCTTCCACATTCCAGTTCATGATTAGCAGAGTGGATTAAAGAGAAAGGACCCAACTATTATAGGCTGTCTACAAGAAACTCACTTTAAATTTAATGATATAAGCATGTTGAAAGAAAAAGGATGGAAAAGATATATTATGTAAATATTAGTCAAAAGAAAGCAGGTGTGACTATATTAATATCAATTAAGGCAAACTTTTGAATAAGGAAAACAAACAGAAAAGAGAAATATTATATGATGATAAAAGAGTCAGCCAAGAAAGTATAACAATCTTTAATGAGTATGCAACAAACACCTAAACAATATGTAAAGTATAAAGTGGTAGAACTGAAAAGAGAATAGACAATTTCAGGATTATGGTTAGAAACTTCAACACGCCTTTCACAATGACTGATAGACCAACTAGACAGAAAATCAGCAAGGATGTGAAAGCACTCAACAGCACCATAAACCAACAGGATTTAATTGACATATATAGAACACGTCACCACAAAACAGCAGAATACACATTATTTTTAAGTGCCCACAAAATAAATACCAATATAGTTCATGTCCTGAACCATAAACAAACCAAAAACAATTTTGAAAAAATGGATATCATATAGTGTGATCATCAACCACAGTAGAGTGAAACTAGAAGTCAATAATTGAAACATAACAGGAACAATGGCAAATACTTTAAAACTAAATAACACACTTTTAAATAATCCATGGGTCAAAAAATATTTTTAAGACAATGAATAAAATAAAAATACAGCATAGGAAAATCTGTGCAATACAGCTACAGCAGTGCTGGGGTCAAATTGCAACATTAAATACACACCTTCTTTTAAAAAGAAAAGTTTCAAATCAATAATATAAAATCTCACTTCAAGAACATAGAAAAAGAAGATTCAAATAAACACAAAGCAAACAGATGGAAGAAAATAATGAAGAGCACAAATCAGTGAAATTAATTCAAAAAGAAAGAGAAAATGAATAAAAGAATAAGTGAGTTTTATAGTTTTCAGTATACAAATCCCATACATATTTTGATACATTTATACTGAAGTGTCAGGTATGTATGAAATTAGGCCTCAGCCTGCAAGATGTCAAAGTCCATTGTGGGCAGAGGTACAAGTAAGAAAATAATCATAAAACTATGAATGAGACCAAGATAGGCCTATGAGACTTAAAGAAATGCTGATGTTCCAACACCCTCTCCATCTCAGGATAAATGCTAAAACCAAACCCACCAAAAAATTTGAGAACCTGCACCAGGATACTAAATTAGGGAAAAGTTTTGTCCACATGCCATACACCTTAAAAATTTCTGCTGGATATGTTGAAGATTGGAGCAATTTAAAAGATGTCTTGGCACATTTGTGGAGGTCACCATGCAGACTTAAACACACCATGAGATGAAAGGATCAACTTCTCCAGTGCAGTATGCCAGGATGCACAGGGAAAACCAAATAAAGGAGAGCAAGGAATGCCTGTATGTGTGTCTCTCCCTGGATGGGGTCCTCAAATGAGGAAACTGTAATCAATGACAGAATCACTGCTTCTGAGGTCATCTTATCAATAAAGAGCTCAGCACCCAACCTGAAAATTATCCAAAGGGCTTCTTGTTCTTTATCTGTTTGTACTATCCATGTTTTAATGGTAAATTTAATGTTACTTAACTATATATTATGAAAGACATAATTTATTTTAGCAATTGAATGACATCATAACAGCAGCATACAGGACTCAAATGCAAACAAAAACATATTGCACCAAACATTTAAGAAAAGAACTTGAGAAATTCTGAAAACAAGCTTCCTATTTTAGAAGTGCAGGGTAGGAGACAGAGTCATGAGTGCAGACCCCAGGACCCTAACCTTTCCCCAGGTTTCTCCAGACATCCTGCTACCCAGGGGAAAGAACAGATGAAGTTTCTGTTCCTTACTGGGAAATGCAGGTGGCTACCCTGGGCAGAGGCCAAGGTCCATGACCAATAGCAAATGTCATTCCTCACTGCCCAAGACCCCCACTGTAGGAAATTAGGCTCCAGAATCCATGTCACACTACAGAGAGATATCACTCTGTCCTACCACAGTTGCAGTTCTCAGGTTTGCCAAACACATGGAAGGTATCTCTGCCAATTTTCATCATTCATTAGTTGTCTTAGTCTGTTAGGACTGCTATAACAAAATCCCACAGACTGGGGGCTAATTAACAATGGAAATTTTCTTCCCACAGTTCTGGAGGTTACAAAGTCCAGGATTAGATCCAATATGGCAGAGGAGGAGTAAGTGGAAGCTACATTAACCTCCTCTCAGGACCAACCTGGATTTATAGCTAAATCATAGAGAAATCATCCTGAATAACCAGCTGAACACTAGCTGGAGAGATGCCTTATAACCAAGGACAGACAGAAGAAACTTCTTCACCACAACAAGAATGGTAAAGAGTGGGGAAGAGGAACAAGAGAGCTAGTTGGGCTGCCACAGGTGGCAGCTAAAGTTCCAGAGGGGTATTTCATCAGCTGGGGGTTTCCTTCTGAGAAGTTTGAGGACTAAACCCCAAGTTGGGCTCCCCAGCCTGCAGCACCAGACCTGGAAAGGAACCCAGATAACATCCAACTGTGAAAAGCAGCAGGGGTTCTATCTGCCAGGGAGAGATGGCTAGATACTGAGAGAGCCTCTTAAAGGGCCAACACATAAAATTTGATTTGTAGCCACATACCCTGACTCTGGCAGAAGGAGGGCAGAGTAGACTAGAGACACTGGAGAATAGCCTGGGGCTGGTGACTTGGGAGAGAACTGAAGGAATAGTTGCCATGATGCTTGTGCTGAGTCATTCCCCATACTGCAGAAGACATCTTTCTCAAGTAGAACACTCTGATCTGAATAGCATCAACCTGAAGGGAAACAATAGCTCCACCAGAGTAAAATTCCTATTACTCTGCCTACAACCAAGGCTACTTTACCCAGCAAGGCTATCATTTAAAATCAAAGGAGAAATGAGGAGCCTCCCATAAAGGAAAAAGTTAAGGGAGTGTGTTAATACCAAACCAGAACCGCAATAAATATGAAAGGTCTTATGAGAAGAAGAAGAAAAGAAAGAAAAAAACAAACAGAGGAAAATTGTCTAACAACAAAATGTCACTAAATATGTATTATTCAATAATTACCTTAAATGTAAATGGCTTAAATGCTCCAACCAAAAGACATAGGGCAGCTCAATAGATAAGAAAACAAGACCTATATATACATTGCCTCCAAGAGACACATCTCAGATCAAAAGACATAAGACTAAAAGTAAAGGGATGAAAAAGATATTCCATGCAAATGGGATGACTGTATTTATATCTGACAAAATAGACTTTAAACTCAAGGGTATAGTAAGAAACAAAGAAGGATACTACATAATGATAAAGGGAACAAGAGGATATCCAACAAGAGGATATAACCCTAGTAAACATTTATGCACCCAACATAGGAGCACCTAAATATGTGAAGCAAATTTTGATGGACATAAATGGAGAGATTTACAGAAATACAGCCTTAGTCGAGGATTTTAACACTCCATTGATTTCAATGGATAGATCTTGCAGACAGAAAATCAACAAGGAGACAGCAGCCTTAAATAAGACATTAGATAAAATGGATTTAATTGATATCCTCAGAGCATATCACCCCAAAGCAGCAGAATATACATTCTTTTCAAGTGTACATGGAACATTTCTAGTATAAACCACATGTCAGGACACAAAACAAGTCTCAGTAAGTTTAAGAAGATTAAAATCATATCAAGCATCTTCTCTGACCACAATACTATGAAACTAGAAATCAACCACAAGAACACTGAAAAACATGCAAAGACATGGGAACTAAATAACATGTTGTTAAACAGTAATGGGTCAACAATGAGATCAAGAAAGAAGTCAAAATATACTTTGAAACAAATGAAAATGAGGACACAACCGTCCAAAATCTATGGACACTGGGATAGCAAGTCTAAGAGGGAAATTCATAGTATTACAGGCCTATCCCCACTCCCTCCCCCCCAAAAAAAGAAGAAAGAAAAAGCTTAAATAAACAATCTAACTTTACACTTAAAGGAACTTGAAAAAGAAAAACAAAGCCCAAAGTGAGTAGAAGGTTGGGAATAATAAAAATCAAAGAAGAAATAAATGGAGTCTAAAATATGATACAAAAGATCAATGAATACAAGGAGCCAAAGAGCTGGTTCTTTGAAAAGATGAACAACATTGAAAAACCTTTACCAGCTCATCAAGAAAACAAGAGAAAGGACTCAAATAAATAAAATCAGAAATGAAAGAGGAGAAATAACAACTGACACCAAAGAAATACAAAGAATTGTAAGAAAATATTATGAACAACTATATGCTAACAAACTGGACAACCCAGATGAAATGGATAAATTCCAAGAAACATATAGTCTTCCAAAACTAAATCAGGAAGAATTAGAGATTCTGAATAGACAGATTACACCTAGTGAAATAGAAGCAGTAATCAAAAAATTTCCCAGTGAAAAAAGCCCTGGACTGCATGACTTTACAGGTGAATTTTACCAAACATTCCAAGAATTAACACTTCTCCTTCTAAAACTCATAAAATTAAAGAGGAGGGAAGGCTCCCAAACATATTTTATGAGGTCAGCATTATCCTAATTTCAAAAGCAGATAAATACATTACAAAGAAAGGAAATTATAGGCCAATATCCCTGATGAATATAGACACTAAAATCCTCAACAAAATATTAGCAACTCAAATACAGCAATGCACCAAAAGATCATAACCGTAGTCAAGTGAGATTTATTCTAGGAATGCAAGGTTGGCATAACATTCATAAATCAATACATGTGATTCACCACACAAACAAGATGAAGGATAAAAACCACATGATCATATCAATAGATGTAGAAAAAGCACTTGGTAAAATCCAGTACCTATTTATGATAAAAATTCTCAGCAAAGTGGGGTTAGAGAGAACATACCTAAATATAATAAAGGCTATGTATGACAAACCCACTGCCAGCATCATACTCAATGAGCAGAAATTATAAGTGTTCCCTTTAAGATCAGGAATAAGAAAGGGATATCTCTTTTCACCCTTCCTATTCAACAGAGTACTAGAAGACCTAGCCATAGTAATCAGAAAAGAGGAAGAAATAAAAGGCATCCAAATTGGAAAGAAAGAAGAAAAACTGTCATTATTTGCAGGTGACATGATACCGTATGTAAACAACCCCAAAGATTCCACCAAGAAGTGACTAGAACTAATAAAAGAGTTCAGCAAAATAGCAGGATACAAAATTAATGTACAGAAGTCAGTTGCATTTTTATATGCCAATAACAAACTAACAGAAAAGGAAATTAAGAAAACAATCCCATTCACAATTACTACAAAAAGAATAAAATACCTAGTCATAAACCTAACCAGGGATGTAAAAGACCTGTACTCAGAAAATTATAAGGCACTGAAGAAAGAAACTGAAGAAGATGCAAATAAGTAGAAGCACATACTGTGTTCATAGATAGGAAGAATAAGCCAAGAGGTAAAAGACAAATACCATATGCTCTCACCTATAAGTGGAACATAATCAACAAAACAAACAAACAAACAAGCAAAATATAACCAGAGACATTGAAATAAAGAACAAACCGAAAGTAACCAGAGGGTAGTGGAGGAGGGAGATAAGAGGGGAAAGAAGGGGAAGGGTTGTTGAGGAACATGTATAAAGGACCAAAGGACAAAGCCAAAAGTGAGGTAGGATTGAGGGTGGGAGGTGAAGGTGGGTGGGACTGGAGAAAGTGGTGGTGGGAAAATGGGGACAACTGTACTTGAACAACAATAAAAAAAGGAAAAAGTTTTTTTTTAAAAATCCATACTACCCAAAGCAATCTATAGATTCAATGCAATTCTATCAAGATTCCATTGACATATTTCACAGAACTAGAACAAATATTTCAAAAATGCATATGGAACCACAAAAAGTCCCACATAGCAACATTGATCCTGAGAAAGAATAAAGCTGGAGGAATCACACTGCCTAATATCAAACTATTCTATAAGGTCAAAGCAATCAAAACAGCATGGTACTGGCATAAAAACAAGCACATAGATCAATGGAACAGAATAGAGACCCCAGAAATAAACTCACACCTTTATAATCAATTAATATTCAACAGAGGAAGCAAGCACATACAATGTGCTAAGGATAATTTATTGGATAAATTGGACAGACACATGTAGAAAAATGAAACTAGACCACCTTCTTACACTACACACAAGAATAAAATCAAAATGGATCAAAGACTCAAATGTTAGACCCAAAACCATAAAAATCATAGAAGAAAACAGGGAGCAAAATCTTGAAAATTGTTCATAGCAATATTTTATCAGATATATCTTCCAAGGCAAGGGAAACAAAAGAAAAATAAATGGAACAACACCAAACTAAAAAGCAAAGGAAATCATCAACAAAATAAAAAGACAACCCACAGAATGGGAAAACACATTCACTGATACATCTGAAAAACAGTTAATATCCAAAATTTATTAAAAACTTTAAAAACTCAACACCAAAAACAAATAACCCAATTAAAAATGGGCAAAGGATCTGAATAGATACTTCTCCAAAGATGACATACAGATGGCCAATAGGCATATGAAAAGATGCTCAATGTCACTAATCATCAGAGAAATACAAACTAAAGCCACAATGAGATATCATCTCACTCCTGTCAGAATGACCATCATTAATAAATCAACAAACAAGTGCTAGCAAGGATGTGGAGGAAGGGCAACCCTTTGGCACTTTTGGTGGGAATGCAGATTGGTGCAGCCACTGTGAAAAATAGGGTGGAAATACCTCAAAAAAATAAAAATGGATCTTCCTTTTGAGCCAGTGATTCTACTTCTGGGAATACATTCAAAGGAAACCAAAACACTAATATAAGAACCCCTATATATTCACCAAGATACAGAAGCAACCTAAGTGTCCATCAGTAGATGAGTGATAAAACATATGGGACATTTACACAATGGAATACTACTCAGCCATAAAAGGAGAATTTTATCCTTTGCAATTGTATTGATGGAGCTGGAAAATATGATATGTGAAATAAACATGTTAGAGAAAGAAAAATACCATACAATTTCACTCATATGTGGAATTTATTAAACAAACTGAACCTACAAGGAAAATGGGGACAGATTCATAGATAGAGAACAGAATGACAGTTGAGGGGTGGAGGCAGGGAAGGTGAGGGGATGGAAAAGAAAAAGGAGTCATGAACATGGACAGCAGTTGGTGATTGCTGGGGGGCAGGGGGTATAATGGGACTGAATGGTAATGGCAAAGAATACAATGAAGATTAAATAATAATAAAAAAAAAAAACAGATGAACCACCACAAAAAGAAAAAAAAAGAAAAGTCCAGAATCAAGACATCAACATAATCAGTGTCTGTTGAGAACCCACTTTCCCCTTCACAGCCTTCGTTTTACTATAACTTCATGAGGTGGAAAGGGCAAGTGAAATTTCTCCCCTACTTTTATAGGGTATTAATCTCATTCATGAGGGCTCCACCCTCATGACTTAATTGCCTCCCAAGACCCCACCTCCTATTACCATTAGCTTGGGGGTTAAGTTTCAACACCTGATTTTGAGAGGAAGCAAACATTCAGAGCATAGCACAAGTATATAGAGCCTGATATCCCTCCTGGAAGCAATTCACACCCATTTTGTAGTTTATTATGTGGCATATGCCATTCTACAAATGGACAAACTGAGACTCTAATAGAAAAACAGTTGCATCTACATTTTAGTCTGTATATACTGGCCACAACTTAGATTTTCACTGTCAAAAGCATAATTAATTAGTCAATTAGAAAACAATGTAGGCTCTAATACACTGAGGTTCACTTAGGGAATAATAAAACTGTATATGTATGCATATCATTTGTATTTCTTCTGAAGTTCAGGATATTTGCAAAATGAAAATAATATCCAACTTTGACTTGATGTTCCTATGCCATTGGTGATATATTCTTTTCTTTGGGTAAGATGCTCCATTTCAAGATGAACTTCATATACTGTATTGTTATTCCTTCAAGGAACGCTCTGGCAGGCATGACTAGTCACCATGGCACTGTAGCATTCAGACTTTGGTGGTAAATTCTACAGAACCATCAAAGGGAATGTCAACAGCCTTTCTTTAGTCATTTTCCCCCTATTTCTGTCAAAATATCATAAATCTCAACAGCAAAGAAGGAAAATTGGTCCATATCAACCTTTATCTGTCCACTAAAAACCTGTATTTCCATCTGAAACAAAAATATTGTAAAATTTTTATTCATGTGAATTAACTTATAACTTAGTGGATGAAGAACATAGAATTATAATTGCGTCCAAACCATACAGTCAAAAGAGCCCTCCACAATCCCTACACTGTTACCTCCAAAGGATTTAGGAGGAAACCTGAGAAGTTAACTGCCCTGAGTACTTCATCAGAAAATGTAGAATTCATCAAATTTCTCCTTTATTCCTGTACCTTTAAATCCCAAGATCAACTAATCTATAGTGTTTAACTTTTTTTTTAAATAAAACCTAGAGAATTTATTTGATGTGGAAAGATGTGGGGCCGGGTTCCCTGGATCTGATTTCTAGGTCAGGTACCTATAAGCTAACTTTGGGAACTATCTTAACCCATAGAATCTTCCCTGTCTGTCTTCCAAAAGTGTGACAAGTAAACACAGAGGGGAAAAGCAAGGATTTTTGTGGTGGACTTGGGGCTGGGTATATATGGGTTTTATTTTATACAAATAGAACCTTATAGCAAAACCTATCTGACATGCGTGAAGGCATTCAAGGAATAGTCAGATAAGCCAATGGAGAAAGAGTTAATAAAATGGAGGGTGGTGGGTGGCCGACATAATATGGTAAAAACAAGATGCAGAAGCTATTGTAATCAATGTGGAAAGACTTTCAGATAATTATACACATATATACACCCATACAGACTACATACTCATTAAAAGACAAATTTTTCCCCTAAAATGAAACATAAAATTTTATTTTGATTTTGTGCCAACTCTTTCTCTGTGGCATGGCACCCAGGCAGCTAATAGCTACCAGAGAACTCAGACAACAGGAAAAAGAGGAATTGCCATAAATTGCCTCCCTCAGAGGGGCCTGTCACACTCTAGGCTCTCTGACTACATTATTCTGGTCCAGGACCTCTTCTATGAACACTTCAGAATTTCTTCACTTCATCCAACCTGCACCACTGTTGTGACTAACTTTATATATCAACTTGACTAGGCCATGGTACCCAGGCATTTAGTTCAACACATTTGGATGCTGCAGTGAAGGTATTCTTTAGATGAGAGTAACATTTAAGTCAGCTTTGAGTAAAGCAGATAATGTGGATGAATCTCATTCTATCGGTTGAGGGCATTAAGAGAAAAGGCTGAGGTTCCCAGAGGGACAGGGAATTCTTGCAGTTGACTACCTTCAGACTAGATGCAATATCAACTCTTCCCTAGGTCTCAAAGTCTCAAATCTGTCAGTAAACCCTTGAGATTTTGAACTTTTCTCTGTTTCTCTCTCTCTCTCTCTCTCTCTCTCTCTCTCTCTCTCTCTCTCTATATATATATATATATATATATATACACACACACACATATATATATACACACACATATAATATATATTACATGATGTGTGTGATATAACATAATATTATTTGTAATATATAATATTGCATGTTATATAATGTAATAAATAATAGATGTATTATGAATACATATATCAATATATTATTGGTTTCTCTGCAGAACCTTGACTAGTACAACTATCCTCCTCACTTCCTGCTACCATCTTTCACACACACTTTCTCATCAGATGACCTGATACTTTATTTCACGTAAACATAAATGTTAAACACAAAGAATATTTTTCAGTTTCTTTTTACTTGACTTCCAGGGCATTTAACACAAATGACCACTCTCTTCTTTTTTGAAACAGTTCTGTCTAGGAAACCAAAATACTCCACAGTCCTGGTTTTTCTCCTCCTTCCCTCCCTCCCTCCCTGGAACCTCTCTTCAGGAGTGTTTTACACTTCTTCCTGGTCCAACCTCAGAAAAACCCTTCTCAGTGATGGAAATCTGCCGGGCAAGTTCTAGGCCCTCTCTTTGCAGAGTCTACTCTCTCACCAAATCATTTAATCCACAAATGTGGTTACACCTATCACCCATGTACTGCTGACTCCAGCCCAGATTTCTCTCAACACCAAGAAGACAAACAATCTGATTTTAAAATGGGCAAAAGATCTGAATAGACACTTCTCCAAACAGGACATATAGATGGTCAGTAGACAAATGAAAAGATGCTCAACATCACTAAGCATTGAGAAATGCAAACTAAAACCACAAGGAAATATCATCTCACTGCTGTCAGAATGGCTCCCATCAATAAATCAACAAACTACAAGTGCTAGAGAGGATGTAAAGAAAAGGAAAACCTAGTGCACTATTGGTGGGAATGCAGCCACTGTGGAAAGCAGTATGCAGCTTCCTCAAAAAATTAAAAATGGACCTGCCTTTTGACCCAGTGATCCTATTTCTTGGAATATACCCTGAGTTCCCCAAACACCAATTTGAAAGAATATGTGCACCCCTATATTCATAGCAGTTGCCATTCTTCAAGGCCAGGTAGGTTAATGGTATTCATGCAGATGGAAAAATATTCACAGAGCCATTGGGATGTCTGGCATGCCTTTATTCACAGATGGGTGAGCCATGCATGCTGCAGGGTGTGTGTCTATCTGTATGTCTTGTGTCATGGCCCCTGCTCCCCAACGTGGAGCCCATCATGGCACCTGTCCCCTTGCATGTCTGTCATCATCATTGCCTCCAGCAGGGAGTCCCTACCTGTTTAAGTACTAGAGGGGAACAAAGCCAGCAAGATGCCAGGAATTATATAACACAACATAATTCTGCATATGTGAACCCACTTCATGTTATGGGAACAGTTTAGCGGACCTGGTCTCAAGGCTATGAGAATACTAGTTATCAGGCCCCTCCAAAGCTATGGGAACACTGCTCTCCCTAGTTACCCAGGCACCTGGGTGAGGAAGCCAGACTGCCTCCACTTAACCTATAGAAGTGTTATTTACATAGCCAAGATGTGGAAGCAGCCTAAGTGTGCCCATCAGTAGAGAAGTGGATAAAAGAGCTGTGGCACATTTACTCAATGGAATACTACATGGCAGTAAAAAAGAAATCTTACCTTTTGTGACAGCATTAATGGACTTGGAGAACATTATGCTAAGTGAAATAAGCCAGTCAGAAAAACACAAATACCATATGATATCACTCTATATGAAATCTAATGAACAAAATCAACTGAGACAAAATGGAAACAGAGGCATGGATACATGGAACAGACTGACAGCTGTCAGAGGAGAGGGGAGAAGGGTTACTGGATGAAAGAAGGTGAAGGGATTAGCCAAAGAACATATATACATGACCCACTGTCACTGACCACGGTGGTGATGGCCAGAGGAAAGGGAGTTGGAGGCTGGGTGAAGGTGGGCAAAGGGGAGGAAAAGGGGACATCTGTAATAGTGTCAACAATAAGAATAAAGTTAAAAAAAAATTGTAGCTAGGGAAATTTCCCCAAAAATGTTGCAGTGATTGTTCTTATTTCCAGAACTGTTTTTCTATAATTACACTAACATTTATAAGGCGACTGAGAGAAAATCTTTAAGCACTGATTTCCTGGGGCAGGGAAAATTGGTGGCAGGAAAATAGAGACAACTGTACTTGAACAACAATACAAAAAATTAAATAAATAAAAAGTAAAAACTAACAGGGAGAAGCTGGGAGAACTCAGGAGTTCAGTTTAGCCTTAATTGATAGGCTTAAGTGATTAAAGCTGTGACTTGATAGGCTTAAGTAACCACTTTGAATAAAGACTCCTTTCCTTTGTCACCAAAAAAAAAAAAAAAAGGAAAGAGCTGATTTCCTGAGGCCATTGAAAGTAGAAGTCCTCTGTATGATAAATAATTTAATCTTTTTTAAAATTTTATTTTAATCATTGTTCAAGTACAGTTTTCTCCCCTTTACTCCCAATCCAGCCCACCCACCCCTCCCTCCCAACTTCCCTCCCATTACCACCCTCCCCCTAGTTTTTATCCATGTGTCTTTTAACTTTGTTCCTGTAAACCCCTTCCCCTCTCCCCCAAAATCCTACTTCTCTCTCCTCTGGTCACTCTCCACCTGTCCTCTAATGCAGTGTCTTTGACTATACCCTGCTTCTTTCTTTGTTTTGTTGTTTAGGTTCCTGTTAAAGGTGAGATAATATGGTATTTATCTTTCACTGCCTGGCTTATTTCACTTAACATAATGCTTTCCAGTTGCTTCCATGATGTTGCAAAGGGTAGGAGCCCCTTCTTTCTTTCCGCTGCATAGAATCCCATTGTGTAAATGTACCATAGTTTTTTGATCCATTCATTTACTGATGGGCATCTAGGTTGCTTCCAGCA